>CALSBV010010214.1:7819680-7869893 GCA_943590825.1 Bovichtus diacanthus
ACCAGGGTTAGCCTGATTGCAGACCAGGGTTAGCCTGATTGCAGACCCGAGTTAGCTTGTATCCCACTGATGAACGGCATCAAACTGTAACACGTGTTTTGGGTCTGGCATAAGCCTCTCGATGAATACGTTCCGTCTGTTGACATTTCGTTTGTATAAAAGCAATGAAAAGAGCAGCCATACGGAATAAAGTTAGCTAACAATACCTGTTATGAAAGTTAGGATAGCTAAACACTTATTTAAGATTTTGGGAACTTAGGATGCTTGTGTTTTCTATCTTTAGTGAGAATAGGAACATTGATTCAGGAACTGTTCGTCTGTAATGGCTTTCTTTTCTCCTAAATCCGTTCGTAACCGTAATTACTATGGTTACCAAACTGTGAAGTGTCTGAAATATGGCCTGGACATTTGGCTGAAGTTATCACTTTCTTCTCAGCCTAAAACATTGACATGCCTATTGCTCATGTAGCCTCCATTTCTTCCCTCGATGAAAACAATCCACAATGCCATCTGTATTAATTTATGACAACTTGGTCACTCAGCTGACTGGCATTCAGCTCTTCACTCAACAGCTGTCAGATTTGAAGAACATGCAGGACAGATAGTTGTCCTCCACATGGTCATCTTAATTCGATTCCCTCAAACAAACTCCAAACTCATCTTCTTAAACTCCATCATCAGTGCCTGCCTTTGCACAAATACTATATGGTTTTTGTTTGCATCTGTAATGTTTGTTTGAAGAAGTCAAGCGCGTTCCACCATTTGCATAAAGTTACGATTTCTTTACTTTTGATTCCTCCCTTTTTCTCCACATCTCTCCGGTCAGAACTTGCTTTTTTGTCGAACCTTGCTCGGCGGGTCTTCACCGTCACACTCTGTCATAACCTTCCAGGGTGCAGTCCTTCACGGTTGCGTTCCTCATAATTTCTTCCTACCTCGCAGGAAGGAATTATTCCAAGACCTTCAATTTGCCTTTTTTCCAGGGTCTTACCATTATTCCTATCGTGAGCTTCATCTCACATGTCCAGACCTATTTCCCTTGGAGCTTCATTCATTCACATTTATCTCAGTGGCACAATTGTCTTCTGCTGATTTAGTTCTCTCTGACCTTCAACTTCCCATTTCCATGCACATGCGGCTATCAAGGAAAGAAGAAAAGGAAGCTCCACTTCCAGAGAGCTTATATTTCTCACTTTCAGCCTTCACTGGCTCCATTCAAACACACTCTCCAACCGCAAATGCTTTGAGTTTTGCAGCTTTTTTTTTTTTTTTCTTTACTTCTGTGAAACTATAGCAACTCAAGATACGCCAGTCATGTGTCTCTCCAGGATCCCTTTCTTATCACAAAATCCTAACAGGTCACCACACACACACACACACACATACACACACACACACACAGTTCTGCCAAGTTGTTAATTAGAGCTGACATATCCCTAAGGTAATAACCAAGGCATTAATAAATGATCATATTATTTCCTATTTGAACATGGGGAGAAATATCATGCATTTTCCTCCATCATCATACTGCCGTATTTATGTTACTCAGTGTTTCACTCCTTGAGTGTTTCCCTGTCTTGTCTCTCTTTTATGGGCTGTGTTATATACTGTATGTTGTACTTTTCTTCTTAAGTATTTCTTCCTTGCAGAACACCACATTATGAATAATTGTGATAATAAGAGAGTCTACGCAGAGTGCATATATGTAGAAATACTGTAAAAGTGAAACTCTCAGATATTTGCAAGCTGCACCGGTGATTCGTTGTATCATGGCACACTTGCATTACGAATACTAATAGGTAGTTTGGATGAAATTCAAAATTAAAGCAATTTGTTTTTGGTTCTGAGAAGGTAGAATACAAACTATTTAGAAAGAGCATGAGAATTAGTTTTTTTTAATTTCGCATTTCAGAAAGGAAAGAAACCCTGTATTTTGGACATTTTTTGTCTTTTTTTTCTCCATCTCACAAAGGGCACCATGCTGATGTCTCAAAGGAGAGGGGTTGATTTAAAATGAGACCATATTACTCTCAGTAAACTCCAATAAACTCCAAAAGGTCAGACAAAAGCATGTGGAGTGTTGTTTCCGTTGATGTCCTGCTTTCCTGGCATCTCTGACGCCCCACCTCCACACAGTCTCCAAAACCTTCACAATCTGCTTCCTTAGTTCAAGAATCAAATCTTCTTTTAATTGTTGAAGCATTTCCTAATGCAGTTGACGGTTAATCGCCTGCCATGCTTGAGTATTATTTATAGATTCAAGATCAGAGATACACCCAACAGCATCTTTTAGCAGTTCCCGTCAGGTAGTACGAGCAGAAACACTGCGCAGGTTCAGGGGAACACGGCTCCATCAGAGTCTGAGATCTTCAGTAAGACTTTCCCCAAGGCTCTGTGAGATCAGCCATGCTACTCCCGCTGAATACTAATAAATGTTAAAATAAAAAAAATAAAAAAGTAGCTACACTGACTGCATTTTCACCTGCATCAGAGTGCTGCTCTTTGGCCAACGTTGTGCTCTAACCTCCATGTGGAGAGGGCAGACAAACTGCTCTTGAAGAAGTGCATCCTTTTACTCCTGCAGAATATCCACTTTACACACTGTACTGTTTCTAGGTTCTGTGTTTATCTACTGGTCATTTTCTGTATGGAGCAGGTATAATGTGTCTTGCAAAAAACAGTTTAACAGTCTGCATCAGCTGAGGTTGTCTGAAGCTGGCCAGAAACATTTTATAATACGGGATCTTCGTCTCAGTGATCAGGATGAGATCCATTTACCAGTCGAGGTCAAACAGTCATGCAGGTCATCCTGGCCCCAAGTCCATTTTTAGGCCGGCCAGGAGAGTCATTTCAGCTCCAGTTTGCAGTGTATGCCCAATGCAGTCTTTGGCTTCTTTTCCTCCATCTGCGGCATGGTGACGTGTGCTGAAGTTCAACTTGAACAATTTGAATTTAAGCTGCCGTGGTAAACATGGAATTAGCTGAACACTTTTGTTCCTTTTATTGTGCTTTAGTAGCATTGTTTGTCTGCTCGGAGTTTAATTATGTTTGTTTAGAGTTCAATTATGTTTTGTTCATTGTGCTGTGAAGGATTTATTGAGCTACATTGAGCGACCCAAATGGAATCAGCAACTTTTCCCATTGTTTAGCTCTTTTCTACTATATCTCCATTTAATTTAAACTAAAACAAAAGTGTGATTCTTAACTGGTAGTAGAACTGGTAGTATGAGTACTGTTGTATTTAGAGTTATAGTCGCAGTGGTGCTATTGTGGTAGTACCTAATGAATATTCATCATTTCTTTTATTATTTTAAGTTGCATTGAAGTCAATCTTGGATTCTCGAAAAAATTGCGTTCCTCTCCTTATGTCTGGCGAGCATTCACCAGCAGTCGGCCTGCTTGAAAACATCTTCAGCATCACAGAGCAGTAAGAAGTCCAGCGGATGAGACACAGCATCAGCGTGCGTTAACCCTTTTCCAATTCAACGTCCTTGACCAATCTCTAATTTATGTGGCGCGTTCTTGAAATTACGGGATAATCATGATTGGCATCAAACATCATTATTCTAACTATGAAATGAAGATCTGTCAACTTCAATTTGGGTATTTCCAATCTTAAAAAAAAATAATTAAAAAAGAGTGTAATACCTAATAACTGCTTTAGTCAAATGTTAACCTTGATCCTACCAACGGGGTGCAGAGGAAACCAGAGCTCTGCTTTTAGTCATCTCACAGGTGCTTCATTCTATCATCCCAATTTTATATGACTTTGTCAATCAATTTGTTTCTAATGATTTCAAAAATCATTGTTTAGTATTTGAGTTCACGTTTGCCATTGCTCCTAAACTAAAGTATGACTCAGAGACTGACACAGATGCAGCAGACACATATTTCCTCATGTGCTCTGTCTATTTTCATTTGACACAATATGCAAATGAACTAACTTTTCAAAAATAATAAGTTTTTTTGTTTTTCGGATGACATTACTCACATAACTGATAATGTTTGAAAGAAGACATTATGCTATGATGGTCGTTTCTTATAGTAGTTTATTCCTCGGGTCCCATTTGATAGACCTTATATGTAAAATATGTTGGTAGGAGGGTTAAAAGTAAAGATATTGACTGGAAGCAAACATTTGTTTTCGTATTAAAGTTTAAAAATAACTTGTAGTGCCCATTTGACATCTTTATCTGCCCCTTTTTGAGTGTCTGCTGAAAAAAATTCCCTTCAGGCCTAAGCAACAACTAAATGATCAATATCTGCTCTAAAGGGCAGAACATTTTTCCCTCTTTTAAGCATTGATATACATTCAACACATCAAATAAATGTGTTTTTGACCATTATAACCAAATGTCAGTATTGCACATTGCTATGAATATCTCCTTGGTCCTTCACTTACTGAACCCTTTCAGATATACTTGTATATGCTTGATTTGTGGTGTAAAGCTTTGTTTTTTTATCTCAGAGATTTCAGTGTGGCATTGCGTCAAACAGACAAGACAAACTTACCTCAGTATCCTTGAGACCAGTGGATTTCACTGGCACATGAGGAACACATTAAATAGAAAGTATTACTGCTAAAACATTTCATGAATGTCTCATAGGCGAGGTTCTCTTACTTAGTGTAAACCCACTTAACTTCTTCACTGAAAGAGAACTGAGTCCTTGCAATCAAAATAAATCCGTTGCAAGTCAAGGTCTACATCATAAAGTCTACTTCAGTTTCCACCACCTTCCTCTTCTTGGTGTTCCTCCAGTAAGATTGATTTTACAGAAGCTGCTCTGGTGTTAAGAACACCCTTACAGATATGTAAAGCCATAAGTAAGTGTTATGCATGCTGTGTGCTATGTGCACGAGCTCTCAAAGAAGAAGTATACAAATCTAAACTAATCTAGATACACAGCTCTCTTCTCTAAATGTGTTCACATACATGCACAGTTACATACTTCGGACTTTTCCGTCTGATAACTAGAATATCAAGATAATTAGTCAAGTCAGATTACGTTAATAAAATTACCATATCCTTCCTCCGATCTGATAAATGATGACTAGACTTGCTTTTGGTAGAAGCCTGGAGGGAATTAAGATCAATCCCATTCTGTAATTGGCTGAAGATTAATGATAAACTGTGTGCACTCAATTAGGTTTAGTCCGAAGTATCATTCTCCTTCAGGAACCAATATCTGGATTCCCTACATTTATTTTTTCAATATTTTTTTATACTGTTGACCCAGAACTGGAATATTGTTATTTAAAAAAAACAAACACAATCATATCACATTTAAATGACCTATTAAGCTCTACCCATGATGTGAGAAGTTCATTTCTGTGTGTGACGAGTTCATGTCTGTCCTAAATGTGCGCTCACACATTAATAGCTAAAATATAAGACCCACTCTTTTCCGTCGGGTCATCAAAATGACCACTTGCAGTTCTGAAGCAGTAAAGCAATACAGATCGTCCTTGTCATTTTTGAAAAAGCCTTTGGTCTGAGATGCAGCCAATTTGTAATGAACCTAAATTGTTATACATGTCTGCCGATATCATTTATACAACCGTTAATCCCCACCCCAGTCATCATTATGGATCTGTGTGTGTGTGTGTGTGTGTGTGTGTTACAGAGAGACAAAGGAAGGTCACCTGCACGTCTGCCCTGATGGACATTGATGGCATCCCACTGATGTTAACTAACACTATAGATAAATACAATGTTTACATGGAGACCTATACGAAAACACAGCTGCTGCCAAGGACACACAGTCATTCCTGCCTCTGCGGCTGAATTACAATTTATCTGGGGTCATTTTAAGAAGCAGCATGTAAGTTATATGTTTATACATTTGCAGTACGATCAGAGTGTTTTTTTTTCTCATGAAAAGCTGGAAAGGAAAAGGTATTCTTGTCAGTGCGCTCATGGAGAAACATGTCAGCACACATACCATTACCAAAAGGCATAAACTAATTAGTTGTTTGGCCTCTCTCTCTTTCCAGAGGTCTCCCGTAAGAGCAGGATCACTAATGGTTTCATTGATTGTTCGGGTCTTATCATTGATCACCAAAGGGTCACAGTCCTACCTCTATCTAATGACACTGCTTAAATGTAAATCTCTCATCTTTGAATAAAATGTCCCGTGCAGATGGGCTCCAACAAACTGATTGGCATTATCACTGCTCAGGCTAAAGAAGTGTAAAAGCCTGAGGAATTTAAATTGTAATTCCTGAAAACGATGTTTTTAACGTTTAATTTAATTCCCTAATTCGTTCATATAATACTAAACAGTTTTTTTTTTTTTTACTAAACCACACATGACATCCCTCAGATATTGTAGTGTACAGATATGGAACACCAAAGTACACGTTATCAAGAGATTTTAAAAGAAATGTGTCATAATGGCGTTTAATTATTCCTTGATGTGTGTAAATATAACTTTTTTTCTCTTCAGCTTTTTCCCCCGTATTGTTTTTCATTTACTTTTTTGATTTTATTGGATACTGACTGGGGTTTTTCTGCTCATTTTATGTGCTTTTATTGTTGGATTGTTTTTAAATTATGCTACCTTGGTTTCATTTGATTTTTTCCCCCTTTTTTTTGTTATCGTTTGTTTTTCTCCTTTCTTGTTGAGGGGAGGTCTGTTATGTAAGCCCGTGGGTTCCTGATCTCTCCTGACACATTTCTTATTTTTCTATTATCCGAATGTTAGGCAGTCTTATGTGTGAGCAAAAACTTTTTTTTTTTAATATTCACATATTCACTGTCGTATAGATTTCAAATGCTTGTCCCCGGCAGGTTGTTTGTCCTCTGGTCTTTGCTGTGGGTGGTCCACACATCTGCAATTCCCCAGGTGCTGCAGAGAGTAAATAAGCCTTAGGTGCTGTGTCGCCATCATCCGACTTTTATTAATGAGCCAATCAATTCCTATTTGTATCACCCTTTCAACGAGAATCCTGCCTTCACAACACTTAACAAATTGGCTGACCTAGAGCTGAGCAATGTGGCATGGACGGGCTCCTTCGCCGTTTCACTGACATTAGCCATTTGTTGTTAAATAGGTTGTTAAATAAAATCTGTCAGGAGATACCAATGAATAAATCAACATTTCTTCCTAACGTTCACGCACTGGTAGAGAGTAGTATTGCCTTTATTTATACCATATGGCCAAATGTGGACAGACCACATGCATTTGTGCACCTTTAGTTTGGGGCTGTTTTTTTTTTTATTTTTATAGTTTGGGTCAGACCCAACAGGTTCCAATTAAATGCATAGTGTGTCATTTTCTGCTGCTATGGTTCACTCAATCCAAGCAGTAACAAAAGACAAAAGTTTGGTGACGTTTTGAAGTAGTGTGGGATCATGGGAGTTGTGTCTTTACCGCTATTGCCGTCATTCGGAGTCTTTTACGCAGAGGTGATTGATATGAGTAAAAACACTGTTTCTCCAAAGCTATGCGTTGTACACAGGACGCCAATGTTTGCTCCAATTGTTAAAATACTAGTGGGAGATTTCTGAAAGAGTTGCATTTCTCAGTAATTGAATGGCGAGCACTTCTTTTCTGGAAACTGCTCAGAAACCTCTTTTTGTCAATATATCTATAAAAGCCGTACATCCTCTGAATGGCCCCTGTCTGTAGTTTGTGGCTGTAAAGTTGAATGAGGCTTTGATTATCCTCGAGCTCACAACAGCTCATCTTATACAGCGAGGACAAGTTTAAAAAAAAATGGTCTCACTGCAATGAAATGGCTACTATGGGGACCAACGTCACCACACGTGAAAATAATTGGGCTAATTGAATCCACACGAGTCTCAGCTTTCCAGACATACCCAATTGATGCAAAGCCAAGACTGTAAAGGAAACCCAGTATGCAGAAATATTCAAATACACCATTTTAGAATAGGCGAAGATAACACATTTGTACTACCAGCAAAAAACGGCATGATTTTTACCTTTATGCATGGGATAAGCATAAAGTGGACACGTCTGTAAAGGGGAGACTCATGGGTATTCATTGAGATATCTTGAGGTGAGAAGTCCCCTGTGAACCCATGCCCATTTCTCCCGAGCCAAAAGCTAGCAGGACATGGCTGGTGACAGTGGATTCGTTAGGTTTTTTGTAGTTTCAGATGACATCAGTATATTCACTCACCTTAAAACTGAGCCCTCTACAGTCTGCCAGGCCCGCAGCAATCCCATGGGTCACAGAGGGTTAATTCAGAAAAGTTACACATTTTACCTTTAAAGGAAATGTTAATGTCTACTATGAAATAATACAGTTGCGTAAAATAATAGATTGTTTAGAGCTTTGTTGCAACATTTTGGGGATGGCCCTTTCGAAAACCACGGTCTAAAAATAACTGTTTTTTCAAATGTGCTGTGCATGAACTCGATTGGCCTCCGCAGAGCCCTGACCTCAACCCCATCCAGCACCTTTGGGATGAACTGGAACGCAGACTGTGAGCCGGGACTTATTGCCCATCACCGCCGTCTGACCTCACCGATGCTCCTGGGGCTGAATGGGAGCAAATCTCTGCAGTCAAGTTCCTAAATCTTCTACTTTCCCATTACTCATCCTTCATAAAAAGGGGCTGGAAGTTGTAACTAATAGTGTTAATAATGGTTAATAAACCCTTTATTAATGCTTTACAGATCAGTAACACTGTAGAACCCACGCATGAATTTTGAAGCTTTTACGTGTCTTGAGAAAAAGGTGGTAAAAAAGGTCGGGCAAACTCATCTACTCTGCGGTGACGTAGTTTGTTTAAAGCCTTGTGTTAGTTTTGCACTTCTGGCGATTGCATTGCTGAACAAAACCTGTAAGTATCATAAACTTTTGTTTGCCGCAGAGCTTATTTTTTGCAATAATCCAAGCTTCCTGTTGAGGTAACCAGGGTGATGCTAACTTCCGGGTTAGCACCACCCTGGAAAATATGTCATCCCTGCAGCACTCCATAACAACAGCATTTGTGTTGCCCAAAGGTTGTGACTAATGCCCCCGGCTGGAGTTTCTCCTGGACCCCAGCTGAAGCTCTTGATTGCCATCTGCTGATACACGGCCACCGTTACACCATACACTGATACACTGATACACTTCTCACAGTCACAGTATTGCTTCATTGACACAGAACATGTGAGAACAGGAGAGATGATTTTCAGTGATGTACAAAGTTTTATTATAGTAGTAGAAGAAGGTGCAGTTATATCATGATGTTAAACTAAGAGCTACTGTGTCATGTAAAACCCTACAGGTCCTTTCTTTGGGTTGTAAAAAAAACATGCCAGCAGGTTTGTTTCTTCGTTTCTGGAAAACAACATGGATTGTGTATCTTGTGTGAACAGTCTCTACTAAGTGATGTTTTCAGTGTTAATGAGTAAAATGTTTTAAGAATGATTAATTTGCTATGACTTTGCTTGGTTAGTTTTTATAAGAACTGTTCATGCTTCAGATCCGAATCCCATGCTTTTAGCATTATCTATGGCAAAATTGTAACGGCACATTTGCTCTCAGGCCACAGAATGTACTTTATAACACTTGAAAATGCACTACTTCCAACTACTTTTATGAAATGTTTACTTACAAAACAACGGATTTTGGAGTGAAAAATAAGGCCATGTTATTGTTTGTAAAGGATGGTTCTTGATTGCCTTGCTTGTTTTTTTTTATTGCATTTCCTCATTTAGTGCAGAACTGACGTAGCAGCAGAGAGTCTAAATGGCTGACCAATGCATTGCAGGCTTATGACCATCATGTCTGAGTTACAAGTGTCCCAGATGGTTACCAATTTCAACACTGCATGTTGTGTGAAAACAACACAACATATATGAGCTTAAGTCCATTTGAGCCCATATTCTTTACATATGTGGCATCTGCCTTTGTATTTAATGTATTCATAATATGTGGACATATTTGCCCAGAAAAGAAGAGCCATCAAAATTAGCAAGCTCGGGCTGCATTTCATGATTGGAACTCAAGATAAGCCCCTTGAAAAATGAACACATTGTAGCTCGAAAACCAGTCATGCAAGCACATTGTCATGTTTTATTCACCTCTCTGTTTGTCTGTATAGAAGAGAAACACTCATGGAATTTGTCCGCTGACCTCTTGTCTGGTTTTGTAGCCTGCTTAACGCAGTCCTTAAATCATCCACTTACAGTAACATGCCATGCAGCAGGTTCACCGGGTTTATTTATTGACGTGGAAGTTTGTATCTGCAATACTTTGAGGGGAGTTATTCTGTAGTATCCAGTAAACAACAGGCTGAATTAATGATGCTGAAAAGCAAGCACATTTCTTTTTTTACTCTGCAAGAATCTAATTGATTATCATAGGTTTTTTTAAGGTTTTGGCATCATAACACCTCAAGTCATTCAAAAGTATAGAAGATATCAAGACACTATGCTAACCAAGACTTAAAAAATCTTGTATTACTAACTCCCACTATGTTTTGAATGTTAAAATGGTCAGTGTAAGAGCAGACGTGCCGAAATGCACCCACTATTCATGAAAGAAGGTGCTTTTCTCTTGTCAATGTCAAAATGAAGTGCCATAAATCTCACTCTCACACATCTATACTCTCATATACTTTTCGTCTCCATTAAATACAACAAAAATGTCCCAAAATCAGTTAAAGAAATGTCCCTAAACAGCTATTTTTCTACTTAACCAAGATCTTGATGGATGCAATGCAACTATAATCAAGCATTGCTTAACAAACACAAAAAGGTGATACAGGACAACCCCGACATATGTTTACCATCCTCAGTAATACACTGCTAATCGTAACCATTCATTTAAAGGTAGAGTCAGCGATTGTAATCTAATGCACTTTTTTCAAATTCAGCGTATATCTCCTCGCGGTCCGCAGTTCTGTGTGTGCGCTGAAAAAAAAAAAAAAAAAAACCTGGTGTGCGTACACGGCCCTGGCTCTGTAAACGGAAAACAAACAATGTGGCTCGGACAGAGACACAACAATATTCCGGCTAATCGGCAACAGGGGGCCTTCATGCTCGTGTGCAGGACAGGGGAAAAGGCCATGTTTGTAAAAAAGAGAAAGGCAGTGGGAGCGAGAGGGACGGGGAATTTGAAGGGGAGGATTTTCTTTCAAATATTAGAAATCTTTCTCAAGAATCGCTGACTCCACATTTAACCTAGAATAGTCTGTAATAGCATTGTCAGCAGGAACAGTCAGTCAGTTGGCTACAAGGTCTCATGATAGGTCTCCTGATGGCACCACAAGCCTCTCTGCCAGGCATAGCAGTTCTTCCTGACCTACTTAAGTCCCGGCCATGCCCTCTCTCCACTTGAGGCCTCTCCGGTGAAGGACAGAGGTGAGGGAGCGTAAAGGTCAGAGTCTGTGTCTGATTCTCCCTCTGCTATGAAGGGTCTGACCCTGGCACAGAGTGAAGGTCCAGCTGCGGCATCAGCCGTTGCTGCTCCGACTCCCCCCCCTGAGCCTATAAAGAAAGACGGCCCAAAGAAGTCCTCTTTGGCCTGGGAGATGCTGAAGCCGCTGAAGGAGCGCTCCAACTCCTCGTGGTCAACAGACGGGATGGATAGAGACGTGTCGCTGTCCACGGCGGTGGCATCCTGCTGACACTTCTGCCTCCTGTGGCGCCTCCTGCTCTGGGAGCCGCTCTCCCTGCCGCTGCCACCCGGGCCGGAAGAGGATCGGTCATGAACCTTAGCAGGTGGAGGCGGGAGGCGGAACAGGGTGGGCGAATGATCGCAGCTGCCACCGACTGGTGATGGAGTATTGGCCACACTGCTGTTCCAGGCAGGTTGGCTCAGGGGGTGCTGCAGCTGGTGCTGCCAGGAGGTAGAGGGGCGGCTGTGGCTGCCAGAGGGAGTACCCACTGATATAGCCACAGACCGACCCAGCAAAGGGTCTTTCTTTTCCAAAGACACATCAGAGCACGGGAGATCTGCAGGTGAGCATATCTGCACCTCCTTTTCCTCCCTCACCTCCTCTTTTCCCTCCTGCTCTTGCTTGATCTCCTCTGGGCTGTGGTAAGGCGGAGCTGGATACGGCTCTTTGGAGTTGAAGAAGGCATCTGTTTCCGAACGAGGGATGCCCATACGCTGCACGTACACATTGACCAGGAAATCTAGTTTCCTGTCCATACAGATCACCTGCAGGGAGAAAGAAAAACTCACAAATGTAGAAAATGTACGGAAGTGAGAACAAAAACATTCTGATGATCCATTATATTATTTTTATACTAAGTCTGATCCAAAGTGCTGTCTCTTCTGTGTTTATGACTTAAGAACACTTGAAAAAAATTGGTTTTGCCAGGTGAAAAAAGTCAGAATACTATTTCTAGGTAAAACAAGGTACACATATAGGATTAAAATACATTTCTAGCCAATAGAAAGACAATACTGTAATGTTGCATAACTTGCTAGCACATACTGTATGTACCTTGTGTTTAGAGAGCATGGAAGAAAACATGAATGATTTTAGTCCTATTTAGAACATGGGGTAGTGGTACACTTTAGCCTCTTGTGGCTGAAAAGATTATTACGACAAAAATGATCCTGACAAAAAAACTAAATTCCACCTGTTTCACAATTAAGGAACTTGGAAAGATTATGCTGGCAAAACTTTTTTTTTTTTTTTTTTCCTCACCTGTTCTCCCAAACACGGGAGACAAAACTATTTAGATCAGACTTAGAAAATGTTTCACCAGAATAGTTTTCTTCTCAGGCTTCCAGTAAAAGGTGTTCATCGGCAGAATTAAAATATATTGAGAATCAGAAAAACACTCCAATGATTGACTTCAGCGTAAACCAATTTAAAGGCCACAGCTGGAAGAAACATTCCTACCTGTTTTTCCACTTTGACCAGACGTCCCATCATGCTCTGGTCATCTGCAGCCTCTCCTTCAGCTTTAGGACCTTTACCAACTATCTGGTCAACTCTAGCATTTGAGAAAAGTAATATCCAAAATTAGAAAAACACTCTGTTCTGCCAAATGGGTTTAAACTTAAGAAGTTCAGGATGCCATAATGTGAACTGTTACATGGAAATTAGGTAAATAAAGCATTTACATGATAATCATTAGGCTATAAATATGTTATGAATGAACGAAGGATGGCCTAACATTTGAGCATTTCCTGAGGAAGTGTTGATTTCAGGTGGACGGTGAGGATGCATGCATTATGAGATGAGGCGCTCTTTGATGAAACAAAGTGTGAATAGAGAGACATTTTGTCTAAGAGCCAAAATGCATCACTTGGCATGCTTTTTGTTGCTTCATGCTTCATTTCCATTGCATCCTGCTGGGGGAGCTCTCCTTCTGTCTCTCCAATATGAGAGCAAGCATCTAGCACTGTCAAACCCCTGTTGAGTGAGGCCATATGAAGCGGCTCGTTGATGTTCAGTGAGAAAAGTGGCGGGATGTCTCGCTTTCCTTTTCTTTTTTTTTGCCTTTTTTTCTTGACAGCAGCTCATATAATGTGAGATAAAGTAACTGCACAACATCCTCAAAATGTTGCACGTAAAAACTGTTTACCGAGCCCTAGTCTCGATTCTGTCTAATATAAAGTGTATTTTCCAGCTCAGCGAGACAGGTCAAGTGGCTTGAACTCAAAAGGGGTTCTGTCAATCAAAATAATATAACTGCCTTAATGTTTGGACTATAAAGGAGCATAATGCTGGTGACATTGTCATTCTAGCGGTGCAGTCTATTAACCTAACCTAGGACCTTCAGTGGACTTCTTATGGCGAGGTGTTGAAGGGGGAGGGGGCCCCACAATCATATCTATCCTGGCAAGGCACACAGAGACGATATGAGTGCAATGCAAAATGAAGCAACGCGGGAATCACATCAGCTATGGAGAACACGTTTCAATATATTCCACACACACAAGACATACGGTGAGTCTGACTTGCTTCGTGGATGAAGAGTGCATGTAATTCACTGTTGGAATATATTTATTCTACATGTTAGACCTTCAGAGGATCAAAATGTGAGGAGCTCATTTGCGGCTGGTAGAACAGTGTGAATTATACATCAATGTCATATCTAACGAAATGAATTTGTGACACATTCAAAGCTGACGGAGTGGATCATTTTTTTGATATATAAATGTTACACACGTAAGACTGGGATCTGAATGCAACACATGTCGTTGGACAAATGAAACAGGCAAATCAAGGACAACATGTGTGTATCCAGTGACACCACAAACATTGTATAGCTGAATCACATGTGTACCGTTGACTGAATTCAAAACTGAAGAAAAGAAATGACTCTGAAAATGCTTCCATGTATCCTCCGAATGCATCCCGACACTTCAGCTCGGAGTGAAAGTGACAGTCGGACTCGTTTTTCACTCTGAGACGACCTGGAAATAAGTGTGGGTCAGAATTAAACCGTAACATACTGTATTGTGAACGTTCACTTGCCTGGACTGCAGGTTCTTAATGCGGGACAGCATGTCCAGGTGACCTGCAGAGTACTGCTCGATCACATCCATGACATCATAAGGCCGCAAGCTCTCTTTGAACCGCCTCTTTGACACCAGAAACTTCATGATGCTGAGGGAGGACACATCATTTCTCACGTGAAACACAGAGTACATGAGTACACTGACAATGTTGCGCACACAAAATGACAGTAAAACCAGTAGGACAAAGTTGAACAAGAAAGTTGATCTGTGTTGGTCACACAACAAACAGTTCTGCCAAATGTTTTACAGATCACCTTTATTTTCTCTTCCAGATGAGTTTGACCAACCTGGACATTTGTCTTATTTTACGACTTCTTGCCCCATCGGACTTCTTTTTAGCGACGTCACCACATTCCCAGATCTCAGAAATCAAAGGGTCACTTTAGTATTTACTTTAGTATTTTTCCACCTGGACACTATTTTGAGAGAACGTAATCGCTCTGGGCGGTTCCACACTGTCAACGTACATCCACGAAAAGTGCACGTTTTTGCCCCTGACAGGCTCAGAATGATGTAATAATAAGTTCTCTGGAGGGTTGTTTCCATAATGTTGTCAGACACTTGGCGGTGCAGAATTGCGCCCAGCGAATACACTGCAGCCCGTCTCTCTCAATACTGGACCAATTTCAAAAATAGTTGTCTCCATTAGTCACTTAATAGGGTCCAGGTTGAAAAACACAGAGTTTATCCTTTAACTTGTTAGGTACCATTTTATTATTACTTATGAATGATGGCCACAAACTAAACAAAGCAAAGTTATCCATTAACCACTATCAGAGCTCGGGAAGCCTGCACCATTGGTGACCACAGAGCAAAAGAGAAGTCATGAACATCATTTCCTATCTCCTATGTGTGGTAAACATTGCAGAACCATTCCAGATATTAAAGTGAATCCTTACCAGATTGCCCTTATTGTCACCCTCAAGCCTGGTGGTAATTCTTGAGTGAGAAACTCACAGTGGCAGCTCTTATCATCGCCAATTTCCTCTCCTGGGAGGCTCGCCTCTACAGAGCAAAGACAAGGACACTCTTAAACAATATGTGATGTGCTACCACACACTCAGCGTCCACAGCAAAAGCAAAGCAGGGCTCTTGCTTAAGGTTTTTTAAAAAAAAAAAGGTGCAATAACCAAGTTGGTTTCAAGCCAGTTAGCAAGTTTGTGAGCGTAGTGAGCGGGATTTGTGGAACAACAGAAAAAAGGACTTGGTGCAGAATTGAAGGATAGTGCTGATGGGATAAAGCTTTTCTAAAACCTTTAATGACAAGTACTCTCTTCCCACCACCAAGTCTAGGTAAGCACTGTAATCTATGGATTTTGATATGTATTGCATACAAGCAAAAGGTTCCAAGGCCTAATCACAGTTTTTTTTATTAGCTGAGGTGCTGGTAGGGAAAGTGAGGTCTCTTCATGCAACATAAAGCAGGGCTTTTGGGCTTTTTGTCTCTGGGTCAATTTTGGTTTATCTTGGCACCACTTGACTTGAACCCTCGATTAACTTAACCTTCCACTTGTGTAAATAAATACTATAATAGCCTGCATGGAGTTCTTAGAATCCTAATAAATACATGCTTGTTCTTAGCTCGTGTCATGCTTCAGTCTTCAGTCATCGTTGAGGGGGAAAACTCAAAATAAAAAAGGGTTCATGTCAAGTGAACAAACAAATCTCAGCAGATCTCAACATGCAGGTTTCTCAGACCGGTGAAGCTGACTTCTCTTTTTATTATTTTCCCCATAGAGGCCAACCAACAAAATATCCCAATGTCTTACTTATTAAACCTTCAATTGCTGCAAAGAGAGAGAGAGAGGAGAGACATGGAGAAAGATTTGTTATGGATTCTAGCCGGATGACAATGGCCGACAAATCAATTCCAAACATGGGAACTTTCTGGCTCATGTTTGAAACAGCTGGTCTCTCTTCTCTTACACGTACCAAACTGCATATAACATAAAGCTTTATGTAACATATATGGTAGAATATACAGCTAGATAACAGAGTATACCACAGTCTAAATTGAAGACATTGTCTAACCTTGAGAACTCTTTAGTCCAAAGTCTTCATCCTGCATTTCAATCAGCACTTTAACATAGCATGAAGCGGAACAAGAAAAACAACTAATGAGAATTGGTTCAAATTGTTTTAACAAAAAGACAAAGAAATGGTGAAGTATATTTGCTGATAGTGACACAGTGGCCTGGATGACATATGGATGCAGTTGGGCTGCCTAGCAACAGATGATCGCTGGACACCAACATCCAACTAACGGACATCTGTCTCCCCAATGTTGAAATGTTGGCTTTAGTGTGTCGAGAAAATCTCCCTGTATATAAATATGTATATATACGGCACAGCAACATTACCTGCATGAGTTACTGCACAGCCTGTACAATGACAGCATCGTAAAGAAGCTCGATTATAATGAAATAAGTGGCATCAACTCCTGCTTCTAAAAACACGCAGCTGGTGACTTTTTGGCCTTGAGCTGCATGGAGCCGCACAGAGCTCTGGGATGTATATCCTTCCACGTCAATTGAATTCAGAATGTGGAAAGATCCAGTGTAAACAATGTTAACAAGGGTCAATGTTGTCATATTGGCTGAAAGGAACAGTTTGACATTTTAGGGCTTGTGCTTATTCTCTTTCTTGCTGAGATTTTTACCACAATTTTACCATCCATTTTCAAATGTTATCAGCCCATTAAGTGGCCATTATCAGTTGTTATCACTACCATTATAATGCATCACGCGGGGTAAACTGTACCTTGCAGCACATTGTGAAAGTCAAACAGGTAACAGTTTTAAACACGTGGTTTAGGTTGATGTGGTTTAACTTGTTTAGGTTTAAGGCAACAAAAAACTACCTGGCTGAGTTTAGACAATCCATCTTACCAATAGATGATAACAGGCCAACTAGGAGGTGGAGTAGGGCCATATCACCTCAAATCTGTGCTCCCCATGACAACTGATAACGGCTATTTAAATCGGCTGATAACATTGGAAGTGGGTGAGTTTGCTTCTAAGGCTTTTACAATCTGTACAGTATACGACATCCTCCTTAGATCCTTAAAACTACTCTCATTCCGACACGCTAAAAATAAAGTTTGAGCAAGCAGTTTTGAAAAGTTAGATGAGTTGGGGTTTTACTGGGGGTTAGAACTACCCACTGCTCAGTTTTTGTTCTGTTAAAAAACAAACGAGATATAATTAGTAAGCTTTACAAGTGCTGCTGGGTGGATTTTGTTATCTTTGGACAAAACCGAGCCAGCTTTTTACACCTGCTTCCAGTCTCTACGGAAAATAAAGATTTGGAAGTGCCTACAACTTGCATTCTTTCTACTAGCCAGCAAGGGGGACTCCAATGGTTGCAAAAAGAAGTCCAAATGTATAGAAGTCTATGAGAAATTGATCCTATAGACATAAAGCATGGTATGCTCTAGGGCGGAGCTACCATGTGATTGACGGTGTCACAATCACAGTGCTGTTCAAAATACGATTGCAATAAAAGGTACTAATTAAGGAATCAGCTGTTGATTTTCTTCCGGTTGTTTTAAGCATGTTTTTTTTCCAAGCCACAATTAGCATCCCAATTAATCACAGTTAACATGAATCATGCATGCACCTTGCTAACCAAGCTAGCTTGCTAGCGCCAGCGTTATCTGGTAACTTGTTATTACCATACAGATATAGGTGGTATGGATCTTCTCATTAAACTCTCAGCAAGAAAGAGAAAAAGCGTATTTCCCAAAATGCCGAGCTATTCCTTTCAACAGCTGTGAACTGTTTAAAGTTGTTCATGAAGTTTTAAATGCTTTCAGAGACTTTCCACCTTACCATAAATATAATTATAGAGCAAATAGATCATTTGTTTTACTGTGAACAATTGACTATTTGCTATCCCTGAAACAAAGGTAGTGGTACTGTCCCTCTAACACTCATTATTCTGTACTGAGTGGAGTTCGCTCACCCTCTGAGTTTTGGCGTGAGGTGCTTCCCCGCACTCTGAAGGCGTGCTTTGGCCCTCTGTTCTTGTCAGTGAAGCTCCAGCTCTTGCCGTCTTTGCTGGGACTCGCCTCAGCCCCGTCCTCTGCCCCTGGAGACTGGGTTTTCCCCTTTGCCATGGAAGCCTTGGAAGGACTGGGGAACACCTTCTCCTTCAGGCTTGGCTTCCGACTACAGAAAGAAAGTCATGAGAAGTTTTTTGCTTTTGTTTTACAGAATCATTAAATTAAAATTCAATGTAACTAAATGTCTTTATCCTACGGCTTTGTTGTTTTAAGTGTAATCTTGGTAATTTGACGTATTCTGCACTGATGTGATAATAAATCTTACCTCGGCAGAAACGCAAAATTGGCAATGTCCTACAGCAGAAGGAGCCATGTCCATATACGAACATAGTGGAGCATTCAGTGGGTCAGGCAAGCAGCAGGAAGCTACAAGCAAGCATGCATGGGAAGCAAAGTGACACTGCACGTCTCAAAAAGGCAGAGCTGTGGTCTCGCTGTGTGCAAAAAAGTGAACACAAATCATGCAAAATAATTCACCATCATACTGTATGCTCCCCCTGATACACGGGAACCGGTCAAAGGAAACGCATTAAGTACTCAGCAAAATGCACCTTGCCTGCTGAACAGAAGTTTGCTGATTAGGCAAAAGAAAAGGCAGCAAGCAAATCAACTGCAGAGAGACATTACTTAACAGAAACCATAAATCCACTGTGACAGGGCGGTAAACAGGGATGTACGTATATCTGCATTATTTTTCAGAGAAAAAGGTAGACATCATTGACAGAGCCGCACTACACTGTTGAAAAGTAAAGATTCTATTGTTCACTAAGTGACTTTTTTCTTATCCCTAGTCCTTATCCCTCTACCAGTACTTGTGTTTAAAGAGGGAGAGGAACAGATGTAGGAATGGAAGGAGACACGCAGACTTGCAGTGCAGACTTGGTGGTATCTGTGCAGCAACTATACCTAATAGTTCTCGGACAGCACCCGCAAAGTCTGTCTTTGTGTGCATTTTCATTACTGGAGTGGTGGGCAGTAGAGGAGACACAAAAAGATAAAGTAGCAGTGGATACAGTCACAAAAACAGCTGTGTGTGCCATACTGTGATGCCAGTAACACTTTATTGTAACTATAAATTATAATTAATTTGCAACCGTTTCATATCAAAGAAAAATCAACACTTGTGAATGGGTGCAAGTGCAATAGTAATGCAGTATGTGGAATGAATTTAAATGCCTTCTAGTATCTTTCTAGGGCTGATTTTCTATATCATATTTAAACACAACATATGCAAATGGTGTTTAAAAACCAAGTCATGATAAAGTGTTACCAAATTGTCAATAATTATACTTGTTTCTTTTGTCAAAAACAATGTGATATAAATCAGGCCAGGCTCTTAAAGTGTTTTAAATCACTTTTTCCCACGAGCTGATGCTGAAAGCCAGATAATCAAAGAACAGCTTATTGGTGAGAAAGTGGGCATGAGGCCAAAGTGAGCTGATCTTTGGTGCACCATGTGAAGCAGCATGACTGTTCTTGAAGGAGGTACTTCACACACAGCCACATCCATGTCCAACACGCAGGACTTACAATGACCACCAACACACACACACACACACACACACACACACACACACACACACACAGATATACTGTACACACACACTCCCCCAAGAAGAGTGCCTCAGCAGCAGCTAAGAGCAGATTTGAAGAGAAGCCAAAGGGAGGTGAAGAGATATTAAAAAAAAAGCTACCGGATAACAGACCTGGGAGAGGTTTCTGTTTGAGACTCCTTCCTGTGAGGAAGGAGAAACAAGCTGTTACAAGGTGCAAGTCGGTCACGTGTTACACTGCATGTCATAATCAACATCGCTCCGTGTTGTTAAGGTTCAGCTGGATTAACTGTGGGACACGTCCGGAGAAATATTAAATCAAGCTGCTGGATGGTACAAGATGTGCTGCTGTGAATTCCAATCATATACAGTATTCAAAAAAAATGTTAGACACGATATGATTTGGGCAACTTGGGGGTTAGGGAAACAAGCTCTGAACACTGAAATATTCTCACTTGAACTTGTTAGCAAACAGTTGACTATTTCCACATCCCGCAGATACTGAGCAATACAAACATTAATATGAAGCTTGTCCCCATCT
This sequence comes from Bovichtus diacanthus, assembly GCA_943590825.1. NCBI lineage: Eukaryota > Metazoa > Chordata > Actinopteri > Perciformes > Bovichtidae > Bovichtus > Bovichtus diacanthus. Next base: position 7,840,287 of record CALSBV010010214.1, read on the forward strand.
AATGAATACAAGCGCAATATTCACTCTCTTTTAACTCGCATAGAATGTATATAAAAGCAGTGAATGTGGCCTCCGGGTCTGAAAAGTGAAGCCAATGCAGAAGTGTCTTAAATCTGCATTCTCTCTAATGTCCAGCAGGAGGTGGATCCACTGGTTGCAAAAAGAAGTCAGATTGTATAGAAGTCTATGAGATAATGACTCTACTTCTCTTTTGATTTATTACCTCAGTAAACATTTTTCCTAATGAGTTTATGATCTCAATCGCTAGTTTCAAGTCTTCTTCAATACAACGTGGTGGTCTTCACCAAATCTTGAGAAATTAAATTGGGTCTTCAGCTCCACAGTGTTCACCAGTTTTGATGGTCACAGGTTGTTGTTTTGATTGGTTGCCTGTTTATAATTGGGAGCCTTGTTAATATAATAATGATGATTAGTGTAGCTTTGTTTTGTAGTGTTTTTTTTAATTTTTTTTATCTGCCGTTTCTATTCCAAGATTATTGCTTGACTGTTAATAATCATCATCACTAGTATCCCCATTATCAATCAGCATACCAGCATCACCATCATCATGAGATCACCAGCATCAGATGTCTCACTGTCATGTTTGTACCTGAATGACTTGCCCTTCAGATTCCTCAGCAGGTCCAGCTGATTCAGAGGGGGGATAAGTCTGGGAAAAGATAAAGAGCATTTCTGTCAAGTCACTTTCGCCAGTCGGTGCTGAAAGGTTAAAGCTCGCTGTCGGGCACTTATAATAATTGCATTTAGTTTGGCAATCTATTCTGCCGGTCACCACCTTTTCACCTCAGATTACTATCGGAATGAAAACGAACAGGAAGCCATTTCCAAATAGAAGAGACAAGCAGTGATCTATTACGTCGAGAGGGTAAGGGAGAAATCTGCACAGTGAAAGTCGAGCATCGCAGCTGATTGGGCAGCGAAAAGAAGTGGTTCATTTTACAAAGTAGCCACTGGCACCGTTTTTCTTTGGAACTGTATTTGAAAAGAGGCGCTGGTGTCACTGCCAAGGCACCAGCCTAAGCCCCTGTAAAATAACCCTTATTAAAGCAGAAAGTGAAAAGTCACACCACTGTGGGATCCTTCACTAACAGACCGTAGTATCTGATTCAACTATTTTTTGGAAAACAATAAGACAAGGATCAGTTCTTCAATTAGCTTAGTTTTAAGAGAGATGGCTGAATTTGATATGGGAAAACAGTTGTGTTTATTGAACATGATGAATAATGCACATCATTATTTAGACATATTTATCGCTTACCTGTACATTGGGACAGCTACAGTCTGCTCGTAAAAATCCCATGTGTACAGTAGATCTGTACGGGAAAGGTTGGTAGCATAAAACCTCCAAGCAGCCTGGATGGAGGAATTAAAAAAAAGTATTTTGAACTTTTTGTCAGGAGTACGTAACAGAGAAGTATCTCTGTTGGATAAATCTTTACATGGGGTTGTTATTATACAGTAGTTACCTGGATGAGGCCCGCTGCAGGGTTACGTCTCTTCTCAAAATGTTTCTGCCTGTGTTGCTCTTGGACTTTGAGGGCAAAGCCAGAACCCAGGATGCCCTATAGAGAGTGAGTGTGACACAGAGAGAGATAAAGTGATCAGTTACCTTTATTGACCTCTACTGGCCAGGACCTGGAATCGCAACTCCTCCAACACCTTGCAGAACATTGCACAGCAGAGAGCGGTGAGAAAATACAACAAAAAGATGTGGTCATTTCACAGATGTCTGCAAAGCCTCCAGGTAATAGAAATGTTTGAGAAAATGCTGATTTTCATCCTGACACATCAGGGTTCACAAAACATTGACAAAAAGTTGTGAATGTTTCCTGTTAACAGAGTGATGATACAGCAATCCACTGTTTTGTTTTTTTTTAATGTGTGTTAGACGATGTAGGTCCTAAACAAAGCTTACTGCTGAGTCGGACTTCTTCAAATCTCAGGTGAAATGCTAAACATTTAACAGCAACTGACAAATACGTCAGTGACTGGAAGTACGTCATGGAGGTGAGAGCTTTCTTAATGCAAATTTAAAATGAGCAGAGTTTTTGTGGATTCAGAGGAAGCTTTTATCTTACTTCTACAGTCTAAGTACCACAGAGGACAAATGCTATGTGACTGGCTCACTTAAAATGCTTTTTTTTTTCTGAGTAGGATCATAAAAGACTGAAAAGTTATTAGTTGTCTGAGGTGCACCATATTATGTAAAATACTGCACAACCTTTTCCAATATATCACTATGTTTAATATGAATCAGGGTGCGTGTGCTACTCACGATAGACCAATGACAACTATATAATCCAACAAGTCATTTTCAATTCATCTATTACATGCGATCGTCCAAATATTCACACTCTGGCTTTCACTGTAAAAAAAAGAAAAAAGTGATTTAACTGATGTTCTTATTGTTCAAAAAGAACACTGAGTATTAAGCATGAGAGGCGATAAATAGAACACGCAAAGAGCGACATCTATAGAAGCTCAAACAACACCAAAATAAACATGCGACTGAACTGAACACACTCTTTCTTAAGGAGGTGCAGAGCAGTAACACCGCGTCGATGATGGACGGAGACTTAATGAACACAAGCGAGGCTCCTACTCTTCAGCCAGCGACTCTGGGTTCAAAGTATCCTCCGAGTCGCCCTCGCACTTACAGCAGGAAGTGCAAAGAAGGCCACCCCGATCATGCTGAATGTGGCCGCCAGCAAGCGTCCATTCCAGGTCTTGGGAACCTTATCACCATAACCAATGGTGGTGAGAGTGATCTGGTGAAAAGAGAAATGAAAGTCACTCGTGCGGTACGGGTTGTAGATATGTTTTGTATGAGAAGGAGGGGGAACGTGGGAAATAAAATGAGTATCATAACATCGCAGAATGTGTCGTGGAGGCCGTAGACCCGTGTTTGTCTTACCAGTCCCCACCAAAGAGCATCAGCATAGGTCTCAAACTCCTCATTTGACTCCTTTTCCACAGAGTAGACCAGGAAAGAAGCCAGGATGAGACACAGGAAGCCAATGTACCACGCTGTGATGAGCTCCTACACGGAAGAAACAAATACAATGAGCATCAGGGAATTGAAAGTAATAAAGTGTCATGAGGATGCCTTGCAAAGTGGTGCTGTAACCCCTGTAAATTGGTTAAAATGGCCTTTCTGTAATAATATTGGGCGTGATTATGTGAGTCCCGTGCCCTTTGTGGCAAACAGAGTATTTCATAATAAACGTCTTTATCTCCCTCTCACCACATCACACACAAACACACACACACACACAGTTGCACATTTTCCACTTCCAGCTAGTCAGTGCAAGCTCCTAATTCTATTTCAAAGCTCATTAAAAATAAAACCAAGAGAAATATGTTTTTCTCACCATGACAGAATTACAGACTGGAAACAGCTTGTCACTGAAGTAGCACAGTGGAAAATGAAGCACTTTTAGTTTGCCCAAGGTTTAAAACCCTTTGTTTTCTACCGTTAGAGATGAAAACCAGTGACTCACACAGCCTGGTCTCCTACAAATGAGTTCCCATACTACGAGGGAGAGGTTTGCTGAAGGCCATGAAGGCGGCGACATGATGTATTGGGATCTTAATGAAGAAGTCACGAAGAAGGCGGCAGTCCATGTTTTATTAATTTCTTTTGCCACCCATTTTTAAAGTCATATTTTTTGTATGCAGCTTGAGAGGAAGACTACAGATATTACTCAAGGTAGAAAGTAGTACTTTGTGTTTTCTAGGTAAAATGATTAAACCCGTTTCTATTAACACTAATTTTTTCCCCGAAAATGCTGGATGAGGACGTAAAATCAAAGATAATAAAGGGTATTAGTCTTTATAGTAAAACATTTGTTTATAACGATATATATCATTTTTGTTATGACATTATTATGTAAAGCATAATAACTAATTCAAGTATATTCTGTGACTTCATTGCTTGTGGAAATTTCAGTGCAGTTAATTTGACTGCAGAGCACATCAGATATGACTTTAAACAGCACACATGGCTGGCTAGTAACCCTCTGATCACAAAATTGAGAAAAGTATTTCAGGGACGGAGCGGTCAACTCCTCGTCAACCACTACAGAGAAAATAATGATGTCACCTTGCTGTGGGCGTAAACTACAGATCCCAGCAGCTTCCAGGTGCCTCCACGTCGGTCCATACGCAGCATGCGCAGGATCTGCAGGAACCTCAGACTCCTGATGGCCGAGGTGGCAAAAACATTGCCCTGAGATCCAGCCGCCAGTACGGACACTGAGGCTATCAGCACCATGATGTCTGGAGAGAGAGCGTAACACAATCATAGAACTCTGCTCAAGCTGGGAAGCAGGGGGAGATGTCCTTGATCAAATCAGACTGAATTAACAACACTTTACTCTGTACAACGAGGACCAATTTCTTTGTAATTCAAAAGTTGCTTCGAGTACTTAGGGGCGATGAGGAGTGTTGCATTTGCTTTGAAGACCCATGGCTCTTTAGCATAACGAAATTCAGAAAATTACAAGAAAGCATACCAGAGATGGTTATTGTGTCCTCACTTAAACCCTCCAGCATTATGTGTCTGTGTTATGTTCCTCTGAGAGAGCGAAGTTAGAGAAATGACAGCCAGCAAAACTCTGTTTACTCACCTATGACACAGAAAGGCTTTCTGGCAAATTTCAGCCTCCCTCTCCATCCTCTGTATCGACAGCAGCAGCCAGCCGCCCATATCCTCACGATGTACTCCACTCCAAACACCACGATGGTCACAATTTCCTGTGGAACAAACCAAAAGTGTTCGCGTTAACCGCTGTGACATGAATGTACATGGAGTGCAGCAAATGAAAGGATACCTACCAGGATGTACAAGGCACTCTCTGAGCTATTTTTGAACTCTCTGATGGTGGCAAAGACTGAAAGTATGAGACAGGAGAAGACCAAGAGGAAGCTGGAAGACATAGGAAAAAGAACAAAAACAGTTATTGCTTTTTTTTTTTTTTTTTTTTTTTTTTTTTTTTTTTTTTTTTTTTTTTTTTAATTCTAAGGCATCTTACATTTGTCTAATCCTGTTTTAGACACAGGTAGGACATTCAATATATTAATTGAAACAGACTGGAGAAGCCTATGAGTGGATTGGGTTTACTGCTCACTGCTATAGCCACATAATCCAAATCCTGTGCATTCGGTGTGACAGTTATTATTGGGATTTATAATACTAATTGTAGTAATACAAATCTAGAATGAAAGAAAAACTATCTGCGTGGCTATATACCATTAGAGGGGAACCGACCCTTTATGGTATTTACACATTTAGATTTAATAGAACATGGAGTAACAACAGCTGACATTGTCACCAAACTGCGTCTGTGTGCCAGGTCTTATTACAGAGAGTGTGTATTTACTGTCTGTAACAGTAGCTTTTCACTGGAATGACAAAGAAACGTTCCTCCTTCCAGTCCAAACAACATCATCTGCCTTCTGCAGAAGTCATTACTGATGTTTACCATAGTAACCCCTTTCCGTGGGAGTTAATGTCAGAGGTGATTAAACTGTTAAGACTGGGACAACACCATAGACCAAACATGTCAGGTAGAAATATCAAAGATCGATCAAATAATGACTCTTTTAATAAAATAGAAAAGTGTTGGCGGATGGTTTTAAGTAGACTGAAAATCAATAGTGCAGCCACACCTGCAGGAGACTGGCTGAGAGTGTCAGGCGAGTGCTTTATTGGATGGAACATAACACGTGAGTCCAAGAGGAAGAGGCACGGCAGGGCCTGACCAGAAAAGATCAACTGGAAGGAATCCAAAGCAGAGCTATGGAGAGTGCCTGGTGAAACCCATTACCGAGACAATGCAGGATGTCAAAAGACGCAGGCGCAACTATCATTAATCATAGCGGAGATACTGCGGAATGACGGCGAGTGTCTTCCTGAGCACGGATCAGGTGTTACACAGTAAAGCTAACGTGATCTCATTTACCAACACACAGTATGAGTGCTGAGAGTGGTTCAGTATTTGGAAACTGAGATGTTACACTGAGCAGGACACATGACTTGATGGGGTGCTTGTTATGACAAAGGTGTTTATGACGAAACATTTCACCTAGGGTCAGGAAATAGCTAACTGGAATTCTACAATCCAAGAACAATTATTCTCTGCTCCATCTTTCAACAAAAACTTCCATGAAATGAATTGTGGCCACTGTCATATATTCAACCAGGAATTACATTCAGCCCAAAAGTCAAGACTGTGATTTAGTTAAAGCTTAAACTAATTGGGCTTGATCCGTTCAGCACTTCAGAAGCAAAAACCAAAAGCTCAACTCTGAAAACACAATGCAACAAGATACATTTCTTTCCCATCTTAATCCTGATACAGTTTACTTTGGGGTTCCTCACTCCTTGAGAACGTTCAGAGGGAATCTGTCTACGCGTGGGATTTTCCACATGATTTACCCTGACATGCAAGCTCATCTAAGCTTTTACTTTCTATCATGCTTCATCCATCCTCATCCATCCTCATCCACCCTCAATGGATTCCTAATGCTTTTTTTCTTTTTTTTTTTTAAACCAGAGCTGCAGATCACCTGATTCCCTTTTTCCTGCTGCTGCAGTCTCCGTTTGGTCATATCAAACTGCTGGCTGTCAGCCAATCAGAATGAAGCGGCAGAGATCAATGGTAAATAAAATGGACGCGCTCATTCTTTATGATGTTCTTTAATATTCTTCATCAGAGGCATACAGATGCACAATCAGCTGTAGCTGCTGCAGGTCTCTACATTGAGGGCATTCTCTCTTACATTTACAGTATACGAGAGTTATTGGCATCTCATACATCATTGATGGCTACAGCAGTCAATGCTTGCTTGGTAAAAGTGAACTCTTCATGCTTTTATTACATTCTGCCTAACGTCTGCAGCTTGCCTGTGTAGTTTGGATTATTAAATCTATTTATGTAAATAGTTGAAAGGTGTCCCCGGTATATTGGAACTCCAGTCAGTATATATTGTGTCGGTTTAAATGAACAACACTGTATTATTCATGGCAAGGTTTCGTCTTCTTCTATTCAAGGTCACTCAATTCTGCAGTCTTTTTCTGACAAGTTGCTCTTGTACCAGTGGTCGTCATGTGTTGTGTACCAGGAATAGCAAATACACAAATTCCTTTCTTCCCCTTTTTAGCACCCGTTTGATCAAATCAAATCAAGTTTATTTATATAGCCCAATATCACAACCCTCGCACCGCATAAGGAGAAACTCCCTAAAAGAAACCTCACAATTAGAGGGGGAAATAAATCTCCTCCATCGTCTCATCCTGCAAGAGCAAAAGGTGCAAACGTGTGTTCACGCTTCTGTCACCGTGTTACATTTCATTTATATATTAACCACTGAGATAAGGCATGTTTTATTCTGACAGTTGCTCGTTGCGTCGACACTGCAGGAAACTCTGAACAAGAAGGAGTCAGGGTGGAGAGGAAGAAAGTGTGGCTTCATTTGACCGAGAAAGATGACAACAGTGCTACTTGTACGGTCTGTAAAATGATCACTTCAAGTAAGAGTGAAAACATCAGCAATATGTTGAAGCATCTTTCAACACAACATTGGCTAATATGCATTTAAACTAAATATATATTTTATCAGTTAGTTTTATATTTGTTTTCCAAGGTGCATTGTCATTTTTATTTTTTTTAAATGTTCAAATGATATTATAATGATAAAAAAATTTTTTAAAAATCAGAATAAGCAGAATGAATAATGGCATTGGTATAGGCACCTGCTTTTCCCAAGTGCAGAACATTATTGTGACGACCCTGAGACGTCTGATGTTCCCGTCTTTTCCACTGTAGCCCTGAGACGTATTTAGGTCAGTCAGTACAGGGGTTTTCACATCTCGTCATTTCCAGCACATTGACTTGTCATTTCACAATCTGAAGACCAACATTTTATATCGATATCTCCAACACTCGGAAACTCACAACAAAACCATCTCAATTGATAAATTGCACTACAGGTAAGAGGAAAAAACGTGTATTTCGGATTTTTGGGGTGAACTGTCCCTTTAACAAAGTGACATCCCTTGTAGTCAGTTTGCTGTAGCTTGCAACATTGATGTGGGAATTGGATTTTTCTATCAGTTATTAGCTGAATGTAGCGCCAACATCGGGAAGGACTGCTAAATTACAGTCCGGCAGATCTCTTTCATTCCTTAAATACATAACCCCTGAACAGAAATGGTTTCGACAAAGAAGCTGGCTCGCTGCAAGTCTAATTGGACATCAGTTTTTATGCAACTGTCCTGACCCGACCTTGCCAAGCTCATCAGTACCTACTAATGAGGACACTTGCTGATGCAGGAGAGGGGCAGAACCTGCATCCGGAAGCAGTCACACAATTAGCTTCTACAGCTACACTTCCCCTTTCGCCCTCAGCAGAGTGACGCCTCTAGAGATTCATTTATACTGTAGCTACCATCACACTGGCTGTGGATGCACAAAGCAGCTCATGGTTATGCAGGAGGTCTTCTCAGGACAGCACAAAGAGGGCAATAAACATGTCAACTTCTCCAAAAAATGAATAGATGTTGTTTTTCATGCGTGGGCGACAAGAGCATGTCTTGATTCAATTTGCAGTATCTGACTGCAATGTCTGTGTGATAGAAACCATGCAACTGTGCTAATGGGCCAATTTTCTATTAAGGAAATAGCAACAGGAAATCTGCTTATTTGCTCCGTACTCACAGTACTGATATATGATATGTGATATTTTCTTATCTGACTCTGCAAGTGACAACCTCCAGGTCAGAAAAGAGAAGCAAATGTAAATGTTTAATAGTCTTAAACTGGCATTCTCTCTAATATCCAGCAGGGGGCGACTCCACTGGTTGGATAAAAGTCCTGCTGTATAGAAGTTTATGAGAAAATGACCATACTCCTCTCTTGATTTATTACCTCAGTAATCATTTTCCTGAGGAGTTCATGGAGTCAATTTCTAGTTTCAAGTCTTCTTCAATACAGCGTGGTGTTTATTTTGTAAATTATGGTCCCTTTTAGAGTAAAATAGACGATAGAGCAGGGAATGCATTAGGCCCGGGCAACCTTGTGATTAAAAAGTTGCTAAAAAGTCCGGTTTAAGGTGCTCTGCGTGATTTAGAATTACGTCTTTAACTCTTTCACGGTCGGTTTTCAGTACATGAAAGTTAATTGGAACATTTTGATCACACACTTCTGGTTCCAAATTAAAAAAAGATGTTGATGGCCAAAATGCGAAACTTTGAAACCATTGTCACAGTGACAACGTCCACTGCTTATACACTCTATGATACATCCCAAAGTGTGGAACTATTAATTTTATTACTTATGCAATATTTCAATTTATATCTTAAAGACAGGGACCCAAAATCCTCTCATACAGCTACATTTCCAGATGTATTATGACATTCCTATAAAAAGGGTCAGTTTTAGATTCTACATCAGTCAGCTGGATGTTTCCACTACAGATAAAGTAACATTCAGTACCACATGCACTACAGCACATACACACACACACACACACACATTGCCATAGAAGTCCACACGACATCAGTGGGATCAATCAAGTTGAGGGTCTTCATTTCCTCCTGAGCTGCAGATAAATAAACATTGATTTGCCGCGCTCAGCACAACATTTCCTACACAGACATACTCGTCACGTTAAATTTAGACAGTGACGAACTAGAAACCAAGTAAGGAAGGTGGATTTTTCCTTAGTGCGTTGACTTGAGCAAGGGTGCATTCTCATGTGCACATCAGGAGGGATAGCATTATTAAATATTACAATATCCTAATAGCTTTCTGGGGCTTTTAAAAATAAATAAAAATCCACTCCTCATCTGACACCTTGTCCTAAAACAGACCACTCGATCACATCTCAGCAGCTTGGCAGCCAGCATCCGTCTGCTACTGTCCTTGGTTTATTTCTTTCCCCAGTTTGTCTTCAGCTTGGCTAGCTCAGCAAAATAATTGGAACCGGAACATGTCCTCAAACTGTCTCTCTGAATCACTTTAAGAAACTTTAACAGAGCATTCATTTTTGTTTTCACTGATTAATCACTGTCTGGACTCTTTCTTTGCCATCTTTTTTCAGTAATAGTCCTTTTGTTCCACATTGGTGCAGAACTGACACATTTTGTCATCTTACAGCTGCAGAGGCCTTTCAATTTCCTCCCTCGGCTCAGCTGCAGCTTCCTGCAAGAGGACACAAAGTAATGAGGCTCCCTATTGAAGCCAAATCGGGGACGATATCAGAGCCCCTAATCTCTGAATCAGTGCGGGAACATACTGTCCCTTGGATACATCCGTGTAGGATGCCGAGCTGTAGCAAGAACCTGACAAATTAAAAGCCTTTTTTTTGCAAACTGTCAAATTGTCACTACTTAAAGGATTTGTGTTGCACACTGCAACTGTTCTGACATCAGGATGCTGGAAGAAGAAGAGCTTTCCCTTTCACTTATTTCAAATCCAAAAGTGTTTAAACCCAGTCACCACATGCTGCATTTTACGAGACGCTAAAGATTTAGATCCACAGGAATATCCTTGACTGCAGGCTGCTGCGTTACTCTCCCCTTTAACCGGCCTTTGTCTCAAACAGCCGCTCGATAGTCGAGGGAGAAAGAGAGAAATGAGAGGCAGCGAAACAGAGGGCACTCTGGATATAGGCACTCATGTTCCACATATTGATCATTCACACAAACACCTGCTTAACATTTCAGGACAGCCCATCAAAAAGAAATAGCTGAGCACGTTCCACAACGCTCTTTGTCAGCGCTGTCATTTCGTCTGTCGAACGCCGTCTTTTGTAGCAGGGATGAGTAGAAGAATAAATGAATGTGGAGGGGAAAGATTTGACTGAAGTCAGCACGTGATAGTTTTATAAATCAGCTGGCTGGAAGTAGAAAGAGTTGAAAGATTAAATGAAGTGTGGTGGCTATGAATAATGTATGGCACAGACAAATGGGTTAGAGCGGTTACTCTACACGGATGTTCTTCTGCAGGCTGGATGAAAGTTTGAACTTTGTATGAATTTGCTGAAACTGTTGGTGTGTCGGGGGATTTTTATGATCACGGTCATGTGCTCTGTCTCTTTTCTACAATCACATGTCTTCGTACGAGGGTAGTTGTACATTCATTAGCAACATACTTTCCAGAAGATTCTAAATGTTAGAAGTGCTGGAATGTAACTAAGTACATTTACTCAAGTACCATACTGAAGTACACATTTGAGGTGAGAATGTTCTTCTGATGTCTCTTTATATACTTCTACTCCACTACGTTTCAGAGGGAAATATTTGACTTTTCACTCCACTATATGACAGCTTTAGTTACTTTCCAACTGAAAATGTTTGCACACAAAACGTATGAAAATATACACTAACAGCTGAAACGATTTAATGCATTTAATGCGAAAAACATTACACAAATGTGAGGATTTACAGCTTTTCATTAGAATTATTTAAAATTTATGTTTAATAGTTTTAAAGTTTTGGCTATTTCGCTATTTTCTGAAATTTTGAGAGTTGCATTCCTTTACAAAATATTTTAAATGTTGCTCCATCTCAACCAACTACAAATCAAATGTAAAATCCTGTTTTTATTTTAATACACGAGTAACAATAATCTAATGATATAATATACAGAAGTATAACACTTTTTTTCTGCATACTTTTACTTCTTTACTTTCCGGATTATACTTGCATACTTTTACATAATTAACATTTTCAACACAATACTTTTACTTGTAATGGAGTCATTTCACAGTGTGGTTGTAGTACGTTTACTAAAGGATCTAAAGGATTTCAGGCAGAACACATGCTACTCACTCTGTTCTTACTCTTACTTTGCATAGTTTGGCTCTAAATGCTGTATTATCTCACAGAAAAACATAAGCCTGCACTAGATTCAGCCACGCAAACACTACCTGCTAAGACAACATCGGCCAATGAGGATCAAAACAATGCAACACAAATTGTAAAGGAGGAGTTTTAGCTGGCTGTTATAGTACTCCGTTAATATTTCAAAAGCACCCAGAGGGCGCGTGTGAGCGAGCGTGTGTGGTTTCACTTTAAAGCACACAGGCTTACTTCTGGGCAACCAGCCGTCTCTGGGGAGTCGATATGCTGCGCACAGTGAATTCCTTAATGCTGTGGCAATTCAATCTCCTCTGTACCAAGCATGCAGTACCACTGAATGGAAGAACGTGCACCAACATTTGGAGTGCCTACTAACTCACAAACTGTGAAATAAGACGGCCCAGTCGATTTTTTTTTGTGCGCTGCCTCGGTCAGAAAACATGGGATTCAACAAGCCGTTCAGATTTGGCTCCCCTTCCTATGTCACATGCAGGCTCATTAGAATATTCCATCTACACCCACGGCTTGAGAACCATCTTTGCAAGAAAAGAAAATTACACAAGCCAATCAGAGCGGAATGAGCTTTTTCGGGTGCAGGACTTAAACCGACAGACACTAAAACGGAGCGTTTCAGACAGAGGGTGACTACAGATGCCTGTAACACGAACAGTGTGATCAAAATAATGTGTTTTTTGAACATTAAAGCACGTAAACATGTTCTAGTAGAAACCCAAAAATACACGTTGTGAACCTGAAAATTAGCACAGAGTCCCCTTTAAAGGAAAACTTATTTTACACATAAAGATCAGTTTCGGGAGTACTACTCAGTTTGTGCAAACAGATAAATAACGTCTTCTTTATCGACCCTGAGGGGAGGAAAAAATGGATGACAACACATTTTTAACAGGGAGTCTGCATTTCAAACAATGAGTTCAAAAGAAGTGGGCAATTATGAAGCAAGGACGGTTGCATTATGGGAAATGCGGGATCAAAGTGAGAATATCTCGGCCTCTGCTGAACCGATTCTGATTTAGATTCTAAATCAACTTAATAGAATTGCATCACTAAATTGCTGCAGTGCCCCTTTAAAAAGTGTAAGTTTGTTGCTGTCATTGCTGACCACATACCAGAGGTCACAGATCACCCACCTACATGATTCATGGCGGCGTCACTGGAGTGTGACAATGTTCGTCTTCAACCCAGAGCTCACGCACAAAGCCAGAGCATCGTGTTAGCTCACAGACCGTTTCTAGCTGCAACACTCCCTCTGCCTGCACACACTCACACTCACTCACACACACATACACACACACCGCACAGTGTGTGGCGTCAAGAGCTGGAGTGTCTGCAACGTTCATTAGTGAAAGTAGTGCCGCGGCGCGGAGCTGTCCACAGACCGCGGTGCTGAAACACACCGCTGCCGCAACACACGGGGAACTCGATGTGTTGAAAAATGTGTCATATGTGAGCACATGTCGAACATACGGGGCAGGATCACGACAGATCGTCATCAGCCGTTGACCGGTTATAACTCGATCAGCCGAAATGCCAAGCATGAGTTGCGAAATGCAACATTAAGAGTTGCAGCAGGAGTTATGCAGGTGAAGTGATACCCCTCCTATCATCGAGCTAGTGCAGCTTGGCAGCATTACGACGCTTAACCCTTTACTGCACCGACAGCAATGCAAAAACGAGACACAAAAAAACCCGCAAAACTCCATAACAGCTCCAGCAGCCCCCCCCCCCCCCAAAAAAGAAAAAAAAATCATGCCCCAGTGAGAAAAAAAAAAAGGCCATGATGAGACATAATACTTAGCTGAAGCCCGAACATCACTTACACATAAGCGTGGTAGATGAACGCCCATCCCCGCGGTCTTTCCAGCGCATTGTAGAGGAAACTCTGTAGTTTCCGATAGCTGGCATTTTTCTTCGACTGCCTGGGTCTCCCGGCGGAGATGCTGGACCTCGGTCTGCAGAGGATGCTGTTCCGCTTGGTGCTGTCCGAGCCCGCAATGAGCAGCGCCCCGTCCCTGCTGGATTCAGGAGCCCCGGGGTCCAATCCGACAAACCCGACTTTGTGCTTCTTCTCTCCGGCTTGAGTTGGGTAAACCCCGCCGTTGAGAGATTTCTTCACCATTCTAAAGTCGAGACGACTCTAACGAGGAGTTGTCCGTGCCCGTGCCGCGGGGATGCATCACCGGTGCTGAGGGGTGTGTGTGCTGGTGGTGAATGCAGTCGGTGTCCCCTGGAAAGCCAATTGCAATAAGCATGCGAAACTGCACTGTGTATGCTTTTACGTTAGCTCCTTCCGGTCATTTGACAGACACAGCAACGAGGCAAATGCACATGATTTTCACTCCACAGTCTAATCACGTTGGCCATCAGTAATATAGAGGCTATCTGCAATCATCTAATATCACAAACATGACACACACTGCGAAGTTAAGCTGAACATGCAACCAGCTTTTATAATGCAATATAATCAGGTATGGTTTGTCCATTAGGGAGCAAAACAATCCCAAGTTATTGATTAAGAGGAGATCATTGCTGTGGTTTTACTGTGTTTCTAAAAATTATATCCCAAGATAACCTTCGTCTCTTTCACTCAAGACCAGCCCCAGGGAAAAGCTGCAATGAAGAGGATGCATGTTCATGCAATATTCATATGTGCAGCCTTCTTCTAAAACTATGTCAAGCTATGTTTTTTAAGGTTCATATTATCTATGAGCAATAGTATATGACACATACAGAATTTGCAAACAAACTGGTAGTATCCGTTAATATGCAGTGAGACATAAAACAAAGAAATGGAACATCTCAACCCTCACTTAGCTGGCCATTGAAAAGCACTGTCAATTTTATTAGCGTCAAACTGATGTGGAAGATTAGGACCGAATAATGTATAGGCCTAGGAGTATAATCAAATTCAATTTCCCCATAATACACATCAGGTTAACTTAAATAAGAGAGGTGATCAAAGATCTTACGGACTGTGATGTAAAGCAACATTAAGACTGTAAAAGGAACGACTTCAATCAGAGGTTTCTAGTCACATCCTGCTGATTCGGTGGCCTTTTGAGTCCTTCTTATAAAACTACAAATAAACACAGTAGACCAAAGGCAACAGAAACAGAGGACACATTGTGGAAAAGCAGAAAAATTACTAAATAAATTATATATATATAACATTTTTAAAAAAAGTCCCGACAAGAGGGAAACCACTTCATGTGTATGTGTGAGCACATTTATATTGGACAACGTGTCCTCGGTCGGATCACCACTTACCAACATCACTGAAAAACATCATCATACTGTGAACATTTTATTTACTAACTTGTTAAGATTGCATTTACAATGATCATTTTTAGAAAGACTCAAACAAAGATCCTTTGTACAGTTATTTTCAAGCAACATAAAATTGCAAATAAAGTATATACAAAAACATTAGAATAATGTAAATAAATGTGTAATCAGTGACATATTTGTTTGTCCAGCTACACCAACATGCTGCAGTCATTAGCTAATTTAAACTGGTAAAACGCTTAGAACCAGATTATGGTAACCGATTCATACATTCTGGGTTTGTACAATATACACTGCTCAGATTAAGAGCAAATTTGATAAGGGAAATGAGAAATATCCGCTGAGTCTTACATGCCGACAGAGGGGTGGAATTTACAGTGGCCATGCTACTGCCGAGGGATGGAGACAATTGTCACATGCTCAGACTGCTTTTAAATAAATAAAGGGACTAAGTGACATGCCTAATGAATGCAGCATGTCGAGACAGATTCATGAAATGCACATCGAACCTTTTTTAACAGTCAAAGAGTTGTGAGTGAGGTTACGCTGAGCAAAGAGAAACAGCTTTTCTTCAAAATGCATGAATACAAATACTATATTATCTCAATAAAAATAATCCAATTTAATTTATAGCATTACTCAGACATATCCTATATATTCTTTTCTCTGACATTGCTACAGTTTGTATGTACAAGAAATTAAAATCTTCAGTAAAATAATGTTACCGTGTTTCAGTTCTGAAACGATCCCTTTGTTGACGTCACCCACAAACTGCTTACAGTACTTTTCGCTAACACTGCAACTCGAATGAACATTGTGCTTATTTTAATACCTACAGTAAATACAACAGCGCCATGACAATGTAAAAACCAATTAAAAAAAAAAATCAAAATAATGTCTTAGTTAACAGAAGGCAATCCTTCAACTAGCACATTTTGAATTAATATATTAATAATTTAACAACCTGTTGACTCGGCTGCTTATTGACAAACAGCCTTGTGTGGTTTGCTTTAGCTTCCTGTGTCCTGATTCGGATTAGCTAGCTTCTGCTCATCTTCCCTCCTTTGCTCTCCCTGAATGTAACACTTCCTGACGTTATATGACGTGTCCATACATATAAATAAAACACACAAGCCATTAAGTCTAAAAAATAAAATTAAAAAATGGCATGCCATTGGTCCTTTAAATACTGTTCAATGCGTAGGCTGGAATGCTTTTAGATTCTTTAATACCTGATATAGTATAAGTGAGGGATAAAAATGCTCCTTCCGGACACAATAAATAACTATCCTTCATATAGTGCAGTAATACAGTACTCACACTAAAACCTACAGTAATTGCACAGTAACCACATGCAAAAGGCTGAAGAAAGAGCAGCTCCCCCCATATTATCCGTCTTTTCATCCGTCCCTCAATCCCTACTTTCATCTCTCTGTCTATTCTTTGACTTTCTACATCTATTCAGTCAGCCGACATACGTGAATACTAGGGTATTCTACTTCACCTGGGGTCCCAACATTGAGCCCTGGGGAACACCAGCCCATACAGAGAAAGAGACAAGAGTTCCAGTCCAAGGCAAAAGATGACAGTCAGCTATAGGTAGTTTGGTTAATCCAGTTAATAATAAGAGCTTGGTTAGGAGCGTAATCACTGTGGATGTCTTCTGTGTGACGCCTGAACTTGGCATCTCCTTTTAACTTATGCTGTGAATAGTTTTGCACCAGTTTTGCACCAGCCAAAGCAATAATACTTCTATCTGGTTGGCTTCCCACAGCAGTACATGACAAGTCTTGTGTTTCAGGCTGCATCAGTCTCACTGTATGTGCTCCCTGGTAGCTGTCATTAGTCATTTGTACAGTCGTGTTTTGCCTGTACTTTGCACTGAAGACTCTAGTGGTATCCGTGGTGAAATGATCCCTGTGTAACTGGGGCAGTGGGGGAGGACCTCACTGACAGAAAGCGATGAGGCTTGCACTCTTTTGTTAAGGTCATCTCCCGTCATATCTTCCTATTTCCCATTCACCCTTACTCCGGCAAGCCCTCTGAAGTGACGGTTTTCTTTAGAGGTCTCCATCTGAAGGTGGCAAACACAGCTTGAAGAGCCTGTTAAAAAAAGAAAAATTTAAAATGAGGAGAATTCGCCTCGTCGAAGACCTTAAATGGTATCGTGTACTGACGGCATGAAAGAGGTGCCTGGAAGTAGTTTTATACGGTACCTTGGAAATGATGGAGTCATCTGGTCCATTACCTTGAGATTTTTAGCAGAGAGCTCAACTCTTGCCCCCTGGGAAACGAGAAAAAATATGCTATAAGCATAGCATAAGCACTCAACCTTTCGTATCTTCAGGCCCAATTCTGATCGTTAAAAAAGTTCCGAGGACCACCTTCCCAAATACATAAGAAAAACACAACATGACAAAAACAAAAACACTGGGCTGTAAATATGTGTTATGCCATGTCAGTTGTAATGACCAAAATAAATTAGGAGTCCAAATTTAATTTTAATTTAATTTAAATTTAATTTAATTTTCAATTGCCCTTGATGGCTAAGCGTCCACAAACCTACGCCGTCTAAAAATAATTGCCGTTAATCGAGGGATTTGACGCATTTTCATGTAACACACAGATTATTATTTGATATGATTTTGCCAAAGGCATGCAGTAAGATTTTGTGGTTGAGTTAAAGAGTAGGTCAGAGAAATGCATGACCACAATAGTTACTCTAACTGTATAAGGCATCGAATTCGAACTTATTTACCAACTTTCTGTAAATTTGTACTTTGACAAAGTGATTATTGTTATCATTATTATAAAGTCTTACTCATAGCAGCTTTATAAATGTATGGCAGCCACTGATAAATCACTTACCCAATGAACTAAGTGATTTAAATGTAACAGGAGGTGGCACAATGGACGGGAAAGTTCCAGAGGCCCTTCTACAATTCACTTTATGAAGGATTTGCATGGAAACAATAGTGTATTAGGAGCTGTGAGTAGATGTGCGTGAAATGTATCTTTCCATGATTAATTTGGGATTATGACTCTAAAGACAACATTATACCCCCATCCCAACGCCTTATTTATTTCTCATTTATTTCCGTTTGTTTTATTTATAGATTTTTTTATTATGTTAATGAATTTACAGTAATGTTCATCTGTATACAATTCTATCAAGCTCAGGTCTGTAACAAAATGATGGTGTTATAATTAATGTAAAAAAAGTCAATTAAATAAACTTATTAATACCGTTATACTGATTTATGCCCAGTCCTAGTTCTTACTAAAATAAAATCTATGGAACAATATATAAGTGCAACCAAACTGCCCTACCTGTTTGCGCATTATATCCATGGTCTGCATGATGCAGCGCGGCATGAGACCGTGGTTCCTGGCTAAGATCATCGCCTGCTCCAGTGTCACATTTAGGGTACATCTGCCAAGAACGAGAAAGGTAAGAGGTCAGCAATAAACACACTAACGGGGTTGTCCGTGTGTGCACTTGTTGGACATTTGAAGTAGAAATGAATTAAAAGAAAGTGAGGCAAGGCTTCAGTGGTGAAAGGCATCCACTCGTCACTGTGTTAATCTTTATTCCAGCTGACAGTCGAGTGGTACTTCACACGCAGTGTAATAATGTTAGCATTGGTGCCAGGCTGACCTCTGCATGCCTGTACCACACATGGTGATGTGGCAGGCTCCCAGGCGGTTACACAGCTCAGAGGACACGCACAGCACGCTGACACCAGACGGGTGGCCTTGGGCACTCGGGCGCACGTTGACGTACGACTGCATTAGTCGGCAAAGATCGTCGAGCGTGTTGAGGGGTCGCAGCAGCTGTGAGGAGGAGACAGTGCAGGTCGGAGAGGGTCAGTGGTTACATGGACTGCTAACAAAAGTTACAGGACAGTATGGCAGAAGTGGCCATCTTACCAAGTCATTTAGACTATTATGAAGTGCTAAAATCGGCTTTTTATAAAACTAATTTATTTCCTATGTAGTTTCTTTAGTTCTGACAGTTTTCTACAGCCCATTAAATTAAAAGAAATAAGATCAAAATAGTAAAAAAAAAAAAAAAGAAGAAAAAAAAAGCTGTATTGGAAAAGTGAAATTATCTCATACAACTTGATATATATTTGTATATATAATTTTTTTTAATTGCATTTTTGCACCGGTTTATGAGCAAACAAAACACAATGTACACACGCTCAGGGCTTGTGCACTTGATGTATTGTAATAGTCAATACTAGACTAAGTAGAGAAACTGACTTGTTAAGATAGTGCACCAGCAAAAATAGGGAGGGGAAACTATTAAAAGTAACAAGTCGTTGTACACAATGGAAACCTGAGAATAAGGCTCTAGATGTTGAAACTACTGGATGTTCTATTCAGTTTTAATCACTGCAATCTAGTTCAGCTACAGTCAGTCAGTTTGGGACACTAGAGTTTTCTTTCTAATCTAATCCCCGCTGAGGGTCAAATGGAAGCAGTTCATAATGTTGAGGTTAGTTGGAGTTAATAGGGGAGTCTTGGCGAGCTATTGGGGGGTTCCAGTGTGGGGAACAGGACGCCAGTTCATCTTACTTTTGAAATGCTTGGTTGAAGGTCTCTAACTTCAAGGCCCAGTATCTGTGCTTGCATTTATATTCAGTCACAACATTATATATAAAATGGATTTATGTAACAAGAACAGGATATAAGTTACGTGATAAAAGACCACATAGACTGTAATGTAGACTGCAAAAGCAATAACTGGGAAGTGTATCACAGTAAGCTTATATTTACCTGGTCTATCTTCATTGCTGTGGTGTTAGAGTCTGTGGGGAGGTTGGATTTCTCCAAGTAGAAAGCCCTGTTGGGATAAAAACGTATCCATTTCAGTTTTGAAAAACTTGTTTGGAAATCTACAGATTTCTCTCATCTGACTCTCTGTGTGAGTGCTGAGTCATCTTGGAGTACTTCACTTTATACAATATGCATCTGCTACAGGATATATAATCAATTGTTAACGTTGCATGAGTCATTTCCCCGGAATTAACATGCACATAAGAAGAAAATGCCATATTAATAAGCTTTTAAAAAACATCAATCTGTTTCAGGGCAATGACTAATAACAATTAAAGTAGAAAAAAAAACAATCAAAACAAATGCACACATTTGTATATGCGACTTTGCAAACCTAAACTTTAGAAATTAAAATTGCTACATGAAAGCTTTTACAGTTCTTTAAATATACGGGAGGTTTTATTCTCATTTCATCTAGCACATATGATATCTAAAATAAAATGATGATCATTCCCTTTTCAGACAGAGATCATCAAAAATGATATATAACCAAAGTCATAACAAAGGAGCTTTAATAAATCAGTCAAGCATGTTGCATAAATGCTCTCAAAAAGACAACAAAATCCCGTGGATGTGGGACAGGTCTAGATAAATGATTCTCACCTTGAAACACTCAAGGCCTTGTAAATAGTTCAAAGTAGAATATAAACAGCAGTGGAAGCGTAGTTTCTGCTTGCTTATGCAACACCACAGGGTGATCTCTCCCTTTAAGATGAAATATATCCAGAGTGCTAGTGAGTACGCCACTGGAGGGCTGTGATACAGTGTAGCACAGCGTACCTGAGTCTGCGGTAGTACGCCTTGACCTTCTCTAGGGAGACAGCGTTGGTGCGCTGCTGGAACTCCTCCATGGCTGCGTAGTCCTGCTGGGACACTCCCTCTGGACGCTCCAGGGCTGGACAAAACAGGCAGGAGGCATTTAGATCCACACACATGGGCACACGTTAATGTGATCACATATTTACCTCATAATTAAACTAAATTACACTACACATGAGCACAATTTTAATGTTAACCCTAAATACCAAATCCATCCAATCCAACCAGTTTTAAATGTAATCCTAACCTCAAATCTAAAATGTTTGAAAAAGTGAGGATTTCTTTTTTATTTAATGAATTTTTTTTTTTTTTTAAATCACTATTGCTATCACTCTTTTTTTTTTATAAAAAAAAAAATATTTTATAAAATGTTTTAATATGCTTATTTTTATTTGATCTAAGTATTATGTAGTTATTATTATTATTAACAAAGTATGTTTTACTTAAAATGTAATACCACTGTTACCATCTCTCTGTCTCTATCCATGTATAGAGGTATTCATCTATGTACATCTCCCAGTCCAGAAATGGGCTATGAAACTGAGAACCTGCTGATCCATGTTTGCCCTAAGATTTCAATAAACGAAAGGGTTTGAAATAAAGTGAAGATTTCCCAAAATCGTACTAGAGGATTTTCTATCCACATGAGAACATACGGCGCTCACAGATTATGGCCAGCACTCACACAAACTTTAGCATCTGCAACATCCCACTATATAATATCCCATATAATATATAAATATAATATAATATATATGCAGCAAAGACTATTTTCCAGTAGGTGGCAATGTTCCTCCACAGATCATACAGCTGACTGGCTCTGAAACTATGTTGCAGCACTTTGCTCCACGTTGAAGTACATGAGAACAATATGAGCTCTCTCAATGGGTTAGTGTTCCAACTGGCACTCGTCTGCGGAAAATGAATGGACATTTGGCAGACAGGCGTGATACCTAATGTTATCCATTGATACTAGGCCAGCTGAGACTGATGGAGAACTAGAAGGCGCATGGCACCGAAGGAGAATGCAAAGGTGGAGTGCCTTAAATGGACAATAAAAGGCTTCAATCTAACGGAATAAAAGCACAGACAGCTTTCAGGAAATGTGCATGTACTGTATGAGAGGCTTCATAATGCATCGACCGTTTTTAAAATGATACAATTTGATGTATGGTGCATACAGAAGTGACTTTTACTGGATCTTAACTTATCAGAGGAGCAAGCTGAGCAAACATTAGCGGCAATGCATCATTTAAAACATCATTTCATACGGAATTTTAGTTGAAGTTCTTGCTTTGACTAAAACACAGTACAAAAGTATTGCATTTCAAAAGGAACAACACCCAGCCCAGCTTGCCACTGTTGTGTTACGCTATACTTATTTATCTACACCCTGGACTTCCACTTTTCTAAGTTTCTCCAGTTCCTCTGCCCCAGCCTGCCCAGTCTTACCCCTGGTGAAGAGGACAGTGTGGAGCTTGAGGCTGCCTCCATTTTGCAGCCGACTGGGCAGCTCACTGAAGTGACAGCTGTCCAGGTACAGGGTGACCCTCAGGGCCTGTCGGCTGCCCTCCACCTGGTAACACACCGGTGAGTCTGCAACACATAGAACCGACAGGAGAGACGTTAACAAGACTGCACTATGATCATTTCTGCCTTCTGAGCCACTCAACAAAAAGGAAAATGTGAGACTGGCAGAGGGGTATGACGTTAGTGAACTTTAAGCACAGTCACATGTTTTGTTATAGACGTCCAGAGCTAAAACAGTTCATTTCAGATATACATACGTGTAATTCAGCATTAGTAATAGAGTACGTGATAGTGAAGTTTCACAGTAAACAGAAAAATTAAAATTAAACCTGTGAATTGTGCTCCATCAGGATTAATGTGTATTAACGTTAGTGAGCATCAATTATTTTTTTTTTTGTTCATTACACCACAATCACTGCAGCCGTATGAGAAACTCCATCCTGCAGGAACTGAATGTGGAACGCTCACCGTGTCTCCAGCGTTGCCTTAGGTTTGCTTTGACACTGCCACAGAGTGCACAGTAATGGAAAAAATGATAAAAGTCCATTTGAAAATATAACAGCAGTAATTACCTGCGTGTTAGTCACGTTGGGAAAATCGGCAAGACACATGCCGTTATGTCTGTAAGCTGTTTTAAACGTAGCCGCTACATACAGAAGCCTTAAGAGGCAGGAGAGAAAAAAAGAGTCTGAACACTTTTCTCTCCTTTGTGACTTAAAAACGGGTGATAAAAGGGTTTTGCCGGGATACTCCTTCTAAGTTCCTTAATAAAAAAATAATAATTCATCTGTGAATTCTGGTAAAAAAAAAAAAATGCTGGCTGTGAATGTTTGATGTTGTAATTCTCATTTCGACCACAAGAGGCTCAAGTGCAACACGGTCTAATGTTCCAACAGGACTAAAAGCCTTCATGTTTACTTGCAGGTGACAGGTGTCAAATGCAAATACATGACAGTAATGTTACATAAGTTGCTAACACATAATGCACGTACCTTGTGTGAAGGCTGCATGGATAAAACGTTTTTAAAAACCTGATCCTGACTAAACTTTTTCACATTCTTTCCCCCACCTGTTTTACTGCCAATAAGGAACTTATTGTCCTGCCAAACCCTTTTTAACTGTTCTTAAGTCAAACACAGGAGAGAAAACCATTTCGATCAGACTCAGAAAATGGATCACCAGAATTATTTTTTTCCTCACTCGCCAGAACAGAATAAAAATCGTTTACGCTTTGTGAAAATCTGATCAGTGGAGTCTAAATTACTGTGCAGGAAAAATGGACAGAGGTTGATCTCCATCAAGATCATGATTTCAATATTTCTCTAGCACATTGGTTTAATATTTCTGCACCCAAGACAATTGTAGCTTAAACAAACGTGTCGTTACTGTATCATTTGGTGAGCAGGGCAGTAACCTTTTTCTAATTCTACAAACAATACACGACTAGTAATAATTTATAACTCCTAACATTTTCTGACCATGAGGCATGAGCAGTTCTCAGAAAATGGAAAAGATGACCTTTTACTGAGCAACCTCTAGGGTCGGCGCTCTCTGCTAGAGAACCCATCAAGCCATAATCCTGTGGAACTGGCTGTGATGCTTCAGGCTGAACTCTGGGGCCTCAGACTCGCTGGTGCTTACATGATTCTACTCTACCAATAGCTCACAGCTTGCTGAAGATGCTATTAGCAAATCAATAATGTCCAATGGAAGCTAGCGCCACAAGCCACACTGCACTGCAGCAGTCTGAGCATACAATGAACTTTTTACATCAAACTTTAGGGGATGGATCTGCACTGTACTGAATATATCTCTACATGCTCGTTGTACGTAATAAATATATATGCACAGGTGCAAATAAGTACAGTAGGAATGACTAAGCAGATACATGCATGCATTGGTTTGCACGTTCTAGCTAAATATATGCATGTGTATACTTTCTGCTGCCGAGCGTAACCTAAAATAGCGAATCCCTGCTTTGCCTCTTCAAATGGAAAGTGCATGTTGTGCTTTTCCCTTTGAGCGGCAATCTCTGTAGGCCATATTGAGGGTGCTGAAAAGAGAACCGATTCAGGGTGCAGTCAGCCTTTTGTGTCTGCTGGCTTTAACGCTTCTGGTGGCCAGGAGCACCTTCGCTGAATACACATACTGAAGTTATTAAAAGGCACAAATACGCCCAGGTCGTGTCAAGATGCTCACAATGCCCCACGATGAAAAAGCTGCGGTGCATCCTCAGTTGAAGCTGCTGCAGTGCACTATTGTATTCAAATGCTTACTCTGAAATAAAATGTTCCGACCTTGAGCGTTTGGAGGGATGCAAACCGCAGAATCAATTTGCCGCTTTCATGCTCCAAAATAATATTTCTCTACTACAGCACATACTGCGATTGGTGCAATAATATTACATATATAAGTTTAAAAGTGCTGCCTGTGTATATCTCTGGGTGCTTGTGCCATATGTTTATCCCATGTGTCTCAGAGCAGCACTCAAGTTTAAATGAAGCCCCTCACAGCCTGTCAGGAAGGGATCTTATCTGTGATACAAGGACAACAAGGACGTTAAGAGACCGCATGCTCTGCCCTTGTTTAAGATGATTTACGGAGCAATTATAGTGTTGTTTTAGCTCCCTATTCATTCACTCTCCACTGAAAAGAAAATGAAAACTGCAAACGGCAAAATGGCAATTTCACCCTCAATAGCTACCATACACCCACATAATGGAACTTTATTCAGAGTGGCTCAAACCATACAGCTGCTCATTAGCAGCGGTGCGGTTTGAATGGGCAAAGTCAGTCTTTGTTGACGCGGTCTCTCTTACTTGCGACGAGACACTCGTCCTCCAGTTGCCTGAAGAACACAGTGACTTTGTCCAAGTCCAACAGGGCCGCCTTGGTGTCTTCCAGCATGGTGCGCTCCTCTTTCTGCCCGGGCGGAGAAAAAGAAAGCTCAGAAGTCGCACCAGGAGGAGAGTTTTGACAGTTAGAAGCAATGCAGGAGTAGAGGACAGCTGCATGGCTACATATTGAAGTATATTTAAAACGGCAGCAGGTAAGACTTTTATTTGAAAAACAAATGCTTCCTATTTAGGAAGCGACATCACAACATGGGGCCGCATGAGAAAACCCATCAGTTGGCAGCTTCTCGTCAAAAGAAAACTTTAAATCTGTCCTCACCAGGTGTGGCGCCAGCGTGGACTGGAAGTGCAGCAGCACGCCGATGACCGATATTTGCTCCAGCCACTTGCGGCTGGTCTCTTTGCCGTCTTCTTGGTACTCGCCGGCGTTGTTGAACCGTGACCGCAGCGCCGCCAGCAGCTGCTCCGCCAGCGTGCACAGGGCGCCCGTCGCCGCCTGGCAGAAGATCACATCCCGTCGCAGCTGCAGAGACGTGTCTGGTGTTGGGGGGGGGGGGGGGGGGAATACATATACTTTATTCCATTAGCCTGGATCCCCCGAGAGGATATCTCCCATTAACTAGCACCATATGCCACCGTGTACGGTTCAAAGTGACTGCAGCATCATGTACAACCCTCATCCCTGTACAAACACACAGAACGACTGGCCTCAACCTGGAAATGTGCCTGGTCTGCAAAATAAAAGGCTGAAAACTAAGGTTTTTTAGATGTGATTATATGTGATTCAGTTAGATCGTACTGGAAACTAAATTCTTTAAAACACCTGCTTTATCTTCGGTAGTAAAGCAGGTGGGATGGAATTAAAACACACTTGGTATAGAGCTATTATCTTAGGCCTTTCAATATCAATACAAATAAGGAATAAACTGTATTTCTGACATTTTAAATAAATATTTTTTTCTTTTATAATTGAATAACCTTTGAAGGCTTTTTTTTTTTAAGGACGTGCAGATGTCCTGACACAGAACAGGCTGCATTTTCGCATGATGGATGATCTCATTTGCCAAATGATCTAAACTGTTGGATTCACTTAAAACACTCCAGTTATGAGACGTTTCCTGCCGCTTGAGACAGAAGAGTTCTGTCTCCACAACTCTCCCGGTCATTTTAAGGAACATTCGAGCTGGGTTTTTTATCTAGTTTATTCTCCGGCACCTTGCTCCGAACATGAACTGGTTTCTATTCAACGCTGACATGTTACTCTACCTGTGCATTTCAGCAGAGCCAGGAGAAGCTGGTTCTTTCCATCTGTAGAGGCAGAAGAAAAACAAGATGGAGGGACTGCTCGCAACTGTATACATATTTATAAATACATATACATACACGTATACACATAGTATATACATATGTCATGTGTGCATATGTTCCACTTACCATCCACAAATCTCTGCAGGCTCTCCACCAGGGTTTTAATAGAGTTGGGCAGGTTCCAAGGGTCCTCCTGGATGTTCTTGTGGATAATGCAGCGACAACGCACCGTCCAATCTTCTGTTTGGCGGAACTCTGTTCACAGAAAATCCAGGAACGTGTGAGTGTGTCTCTTCTCGGCCAAACAGCTCGTCTCACCTCCAGCTCACTCAAACCACCCGAAACACTTCATACGCGTTTCAAAATGAGCTCGTTCCGCACGAGACACCCTCTCGCCTCTCTAGCAGTGAACGCACACACACACGCACGCAAGCACAAAGCTCTTAATAGATACCTGGTTGGCTGTGGTCAGAGTAAAAGTGCTTGGTCTCCTCACAGGCCTTGGTCATGACTGGTCCTTTGAGGAGGCTGTTAATGGAGTCAACCTGCAGGAAAAAAAAGCAAAAAAAAGATTGTCAGGTAATCTTGGGTCCTCATAATCCACACATCTTTCTTCCTTTCTTCCTATCTGCGATAGCTTCTGGCACGGGTCTTTGAGCATTAAGCAACAACAAGGCTTGTGTTTGCAGCCGCCCTGAGCTGCTGTTTACATGTGGAAAGAACTATGGCAGTGAGAGCAGGCCACAGGGCGGCCAAAGGACATCCAATGCTGGTAAGAGGAGATAAAAAGATAGATGGACATCTTTAACGGAGTCCACGAATCAGTGCAGCTCTGTGTGTGTGTGTGTCGAGAAAGAGAGAAACGAGGGAATGGAGAGAAAGGAAAGGAGGTCAAGTGAAAGATGAGAGAGAAATTTAGGCTCCTGACCAGAGGACAGAGAGCTCTGCGAGGTAACTCAGGCCAGATGTTAACGGATTACCATCACAATCATCTGTTCCAAATGGTTTGCCGGTGGTGAGGAGGGTATAATGTGTGTGTGTGTTCTACGCAACCTTTGCCAAAAAATAAATGCATCAATTACTCCGAAGCGAACCGCAGGACTAACCTGGTTGAAAAGGTGCTCGAGGCAGCCGTGCAGCTTGTCCTGTTTGTCCGAGGGAATCCTCATGTCACAAGGCAGCTCGTCCCCTAGGAGCCCCGTAAAAAAAGAAAAAAAAAAGAAAACACCAAACAAAAAGTTGAAGAGAAACCACACATTTGGTTCATTTTCATTTGACCATCTGTACTTACTAAAACATGTTTTTACCCATCTGTTTTAATATGAATTCTGATGAATCAGACTAGAGAGGATGAAGGCTAATAAATCATTTCAACAGAATGGCTCGTTGTGGATCATCTAAGACTTAGTGCTGGGGGAAACAGCGTGATAAACAGCAGTGGACACATACTTGGCTCAGTGAAGAAAAATGTGGCTGCTGGGTTACGAAGTGTTGCGTCTCAACTTCTTGACAGTCACTGTCAAGAAGTATTTACAGTATTTCTCCCTTTTGGCATTCTGAAAAGCGTGACACATTATTACAAACTAAAGAGGAATCACAAGCTGGCAACTGCTGTGACCAAGTCTTACGCAAACATCTATTATTTCTAGCCTTTGTTTGACAATAAGTAAGCATGTATATGCTTCGGCCCAGCTCGTGCCGTTAATATTGAAATCACTCCACAGCGCTGTCTGTTTGGACAGCGACACATTTTTATTTCTCCGTCAGATATTCTCGCGAGAGCTCTCGTGGAGGAAAACATAGACACAATGCACTCTAGGGATTGTTTACAGATGGACAGAACAAGCTACATTTCCTTTCTCTCCTTTACCTGATCCCATCTCATCACTTCCCAGGTAAGAGCTGTTACTTCGCACACTGGTGTAGGACAGGACCGAGTCTCTGTTGCTGTTGCATTCACTGTAATAAAGCACACGCACACAAATGCACAGTTCAAATGCATAATAAAGCAAAGGGTTCATTTCGTTCTGAAAACCACAGCGAGGGTTTGGAAAAGCTGCGTCTTGTAATTATGCTGCCAAATAATCCTTCTGATTGTTAAATGCCTTTTCTGATTTACAGTATGCGAGGCCAAAAGGTAATTAAATGTTTCACACGGCAACAACCGCCGCGGGTTTACACGGGGAAGCATACAGTAAACTGTCGCTGCATTAGGCTTTCAAACATGCGACGGCTAAATAATGTGTACATCAGACTTGGACCACACCTATTGACACAGACACAGATATAAACTTATTTTCAGCACTGCCAGTATGATCCTTCATGCCGGTGTGTGCGGAGAACTTCAACCTGCCTGTTTAGCAAAATGATATGGTCTGTTATTTATAGTCAAACGTCTACGTGATTCAACATGATTACCGGGAGCATGTGGAAGATTTATATGCCTCAGATTATACGTAGCCAGAGGAGCTCCGGGTGATTCGTAAGATGAATTACCATGACAAATGGCCTGCGAGCGACTCCCAGCTACAAAAACGACAACACTGGCTTTGTCTTCATTGGTTATTACCCAGCCAATGTGAGGGGGCCGGGGGGGGGGGGGGGGGGGGGGGATGTCACCTGCCGGGTTATCCTGTGGTCCCTAATGTGTGTGTATGTGTGTGTGAGCGTGTGTTTGTGGTGGCAGGCGACAGGGATTGGCTACCTCAGAGCTGCTACAATTATGTGGAGAGAGTTAATATAACCATATTTTAGTAGTTTGGCTTGAATCCTCAGCTGGCTTTTATTCACACACACGGTGTTACACTCGTACTAACATGTGTGTATGCAAATGTTAAGATGTTGATCCAAATTTTTGTCTTTGTAATTCCCTCCATCCCCTCCGTCTAATCATACTTCAGGCCTCCCTCCCATTGTTTTTCACTTTATTTCTTGCCTAATATACACACAATTCCCTCTCTCCCTATGTGTCCTGTATTATTCCCCTTCGGGCTATCCGCTTCTGCATGGGTAGTTGTGTTTTCCGGCTGAATTCAGAGACATACACAGTCTTCTCTCTCTCTC
>CALSBV010010214.1:7871615-7881615 GCA_943590825.1 Bovichtus diacanthus
AAAAAGAATTCCCCTAACATTAACTGTGCTTGATACAAAGTCGCTGACTGAGAAAAGTCCCATGACAATGTGATTCTAAGGTGTTATTGAGTTTTAGGCTACTCTGTCTCAGCTTGGAGGTAACCAAATGTACTTTCCAAGCCGGAGAACTCATAACCAGGTTACATTCGAATATCAGAAAGTTTGATTTCTTTGCGACAGTCTTTAACAATTACCTGTAGGAGTCCCTGTAGCTCATTGTGTCGTGACCCGAGTCCTCCTGGTCCTCCTCGTTCACCTTGAAGCAGACCCTTTTAATGCCGCCTTGCTCCACTTTGTCCTGGTCGCAGCCGTCCTCGCAGGGGGCCAGGGAGGGTGGCTGACTTGGCTCGTAAACCGGAGGCTCTCCGCCCTCCCCTTGGAGTTGCGTGGGCTCGGTGATAGACGACAAGAGGCTAAAAGGGAAAAAAATAAAAAAAGGGTTTTATTCCCAAAATAAAGTTTTGAAAACACATTTAACTAAATATGGCTAATGCTGTGCTAAATACAACTAATTTCAAGCACATAGTATATGTTCTTGTAGTATTTTTTTTTTTTGTTGCATTTTTAAATAGTTTAAAATGTTTTGATAGCTTTAGAGATATAAATTATATCAAAAATAAATAAAGACACTATGATGGTTATATTTATATCATATACACAAACTCCTTCACAATCAAACGCACACAAATATTCAGCCTCATTGTCACACCCCTTCCTCGGCACAGACACACATTTTGTGTCTCTTTCCCTTGATGTTATCCTGGCCTCACTCCCTGTTCCTGTACTGGGCCCGGCCCATAAATATTTTGGGCCTGAAGAATGTTCTTTTGTAAATCCTCAGCTTTAAACAAGGCAAAGGGCAGACAGACAAAGAAAGACAGACAAACAGCCTCGGGAGGCTGCTGTGGGGATAACAGCTCCGAGCTTTTTATTCAGAGATCTCTAAATGTCACCGTGAAGACTACGGAAATAGTCTACTCGCATATAAACGCCAGAGGAATGCCAATATTTAAGTAACAGCTTTTTTTTTTACTTTTGATTTGATAGATGACACTTGTCATGGGGGAAGAGATGAGAGATTTATATGGAATCGCAACAAAGAAATGAGATTCAAAAGGTATCAAAGTGAGGATCAAATTATTCCGTTGCACAGAATCTATACAAACTGTAACACTTACACATCTATCTGTGCGACATACTGCCTCATCTCCCTCACAGCGACGTCCAGGCGGCTGTATAAGCAAATGTAGGCGTCCTGGGTTTCAGTGTCTTCCTGTTTGAGCAGGAAGCTCAACCCGCCTTCCCCATGGCTGCTCCGCCGACTGTCAATCAACCCCTCGCCTCCATCCACGGTCACCTCCCCGCCGCCGTCTGCCTCGTCCCCTTCGAGGCCAGAGCAGTTCCAGGAAGGAGCTCCCATGCTGGTGACGCAGTGCTGGATGTGGGACATGGGGTTCAGTTGTGCTACAGGACAGACAGAGAGGAGAGGAGAATAAACAACATGTTTGCAGTGGGTGAATGGAAACGTCTCTGACAATTATATCGACCCCAGATGTTGAAAACCCTGTGAAGTTACACTCTTGTCTGTTCTCCATTTAGACTCGATGAAAAACAACTTCTCAAAGGGCACTTATGCAACTGATATGCAAAGCGAGAGCAGGATGCTAAACTGTTGATTTGGGTTGAATGCCAAACTAAGCTGCATTAACCTGAGACATCCCAGAACTGCAGAGAGATTAAGTTCTTGCAATGAAGGGTGTGCACTATAAGTACACAGCGAACAGTATGATTCAATTGAGAGACCCTTAAGCATTTTATTTACATTCCACACATTCCTTTAAATTCCAGGGTATGGTCCTAGAAGAGGAAATGTTCTATCTCCTCGGGTAATAAGCCTCGTAAATTTATTACGTTTCTGAACACTAACGACTCAACATTGTCTCCATTGCTGTTGGCTGGTTGAGCCGGCAAAACAAACACTGAAAAGCACCAGAGTGGAACGTCTCGTCAGTACAACTGCTACGCAGATGTCTGACCTGCAGCTGTAGCGGAGAGGAAAGATGAGGATCCTGGAACGGGGGAAGGAATGCTAACTGTATTGCATTTGAATCTTCTCTGAGTGTGGAGTTCAGCAGCCCCTGTCTTAAGACTCTTAATTAATATCAAGCGTCATCACGATGGCCACATAGACAGAAAACGGGATACTTATTTCCGTACGTACGGATGAAGAATTTTCTTTCATGCTTTATCCCCCTTCTTGAAATTATTCTTTGGCAACATTACGTCCCGTTTCCACTCAAATCTCTCACTCTCTCTTTGGACGTCTGCAGCAGCAGCAGCAGCATTGACACACATTCCTAAACTGCCTCGAGGCACCATGTTTGCTGACATCATTCATCCACTTCTCATGTCAATAACATGGGTATGGCCTGGGGCTAATGGAGTCTTAATGGCAAAGCACTCATCTAATTTACTATGGGAAATCCTTGCCGAGACCTTATGGCTACTGTGGGAGAGCGGGATCGACATTCCCTCCTCTGTGCGGCGGGATTTAAATGGTCATGCAGGGTAATTAGTCAAAATGATCACTGAGCTGGTGTTAAGTGGGTTAAGCTGCGTTATCGTGAAGGGGCTGGATCTCAGGGAAGCTTAGTTTAAGCGGTGGATATGTGACAGAGATTGCACGAATGTTCAAATCTTATTAGGTAGAGGTGTGTGTGTGTGTGCGTGTGTGTGTGTGTGTGTGTGTGTGTGTGTGTGTGTGTGTGTGTCCTCTACCTTGGTCAGGGTCCAGGCCAAAAATGGAGTTCTTGCGCCCAAAGCGGATGCTGAAAGTCCTGCCAGCAGAGGTGGTGCTCTTAGGGTTAGAGACCTGCATGAAGTTCACGTGGCAGTTGGTCGGTACGAAGTCCATGCAGCCCAGCGGGTGAGGGCGAACACCGGCCTGCCTGAAGGAGGGCCACGCCTTGTTCCTCAGCTCCAGGGAAAACTGGGTGAAAAGCGGGAAACAGAACTTCGGTTTGGTGAAAGCACAAGCTGCATGACCGACAGCTCCAATATTTGCAGTGTGGACTTATAATGAGATGACTTCCACGTTCAGCACCAAGGTAAAACATGGTCACTGGGGCAGAAAATATGACATAATGGCAGACTAATTAATGGAACATTCTTCAGGTTTATTACAGAAGAGAGGTCTTGAGTAATGGAGAAATGAGTTAAGGACAAGAGCGTGTGTCTAACTACGATCAAACTTCTTATTAGGTTTCATATTGTGTGTTTCATAAGTGTTTATATGAGTCTGGAACATTTCTGTGAGTATCAACGGAATCTGTCTGTTGTCTGTGAGTTCAAGAGAGTGGAGAAGTGTGTCTCAGTACCTGCTGATAGCTGCCGATACGTCGTCGGATACTCAGCAGCTTGGTGTCGCAGATTTGTCTGAACTCGTACTGAGGCATGGTAACGACTCGGTCACTCTGGGAAATGAGCTGGCTGCAGTTCCGAACAAAGAGGCTGTCGTCGGCAGAAAATGCCTCCAGGATCTGTAGAGACAAGAACAATTGGTAAAGGATGGATCACACTCCTGCAATGAAAGTTTACAAACTTGATTTAGTTGATATCAGAGTAAAAATAGAATTCCTAGCAGCAACCAAAACTAAAACAGCTTTCCAATACTAACAACCGAAAACCAGCAGTGAGGCCAATAACCTTTTGTTGCTTTCAGATCCTGTCATAATAGTGCACGTTGAACAAATATCAGTGAACCACAAACTGGTGTACGGCCAAGTTGGAATCTTTTGCGATACACGAGATGTGATATTTTGGTAGCTGAAAAGCATGGAAGCCGTTTTAACAACTTCACCTCATTCTACCATAACTACCTTAGCAGTGAGGCTGAAGCAGCCTTTGGGCTCCACCATCTTCTCCAGGACGTGGCTCTTGATGCCGGCAGTGCTGACGTATTCGTAGACCACGCCGTGCTCCAGGTGGACGTTATCTACCGTCATACTGACCAGAGGCAGCTCATCGGAGAGGGACAGTCTGCCCAGCCGGTGGTCTATGGAAAACAATTGTCACTTGTCAGTATACAAAGCATAAACGTTGCATGCATTTAGAAAGCACAAAATGAAAAAATGCTTTTGATATATGCCATTTAAAAGCCAAAAGTGTGTGATTTCAGAAAAGAAAAAAAATAATAATAATAATAATTTTCCAGAGAAAAGTAAATTCATGGCCTTAAATGTTATTGGCACATCTAAGATGCAAAAAATAAAACAACAAAAAAAAAAACGTGCCGTGTAATCTGTGTAATTTTTTAATTTTCCATATGCAGGGCAAAATGACCTACTGCTGCCTGGAGCCACTTTTTACCGTAACAGTGACTACGACCAAATTCAGAGGTCATCTGAAAATAGTATTTTAGAAGGAACATAATATTCTGATGTAATGTTTTTGGCAGCAACTCATTTTTTTTTTTAGATACCAGAGCAGTCACAGTGTGTATTAAAGGGACAGTTCACCCCAACATCAAAATACATATTTTCTTTACAGATGTCTGCGAATATATCTACAACATCTCACACCAAAACAATCTAGATTGATAAATAACACTAAGAGGAAAAATATGTGCTTTTTGATTTTGGGGTGAACTGTCCTTTCAATTCAAGCATAAACATAACATTTAAAATTTTTTAAAAAAAGACTATTTCAGAAGATGTAACAAAAAACATGTTTGACCTGTTCCATTGGTGCCGGTCTCCTCCTCGTGGTCAGAACCATTCTCCACTGGATAAGGACTGAAAGGACTCTCCTCCTTCTCACCTGTGCCTCTTTCTCTTTGGAGCTCTTCCACATCCTCAAATGCATGATACACCCACTGACACTGGGGGAAACAGAGTATTACTATATTGTGCAAGAAGTACTTGTTGGAATTAAAAATAAGGAAGTGATCGAAGGAGGAAGTGAACAAGAAGTGAGGTATAGTTGGGATAAAAGGGGAGAGCATGAAAGAAAAAGAAAGAGGAAACTGGTACATTTGGCTATGCTCAAGTACCGGTATGTGCTCTTTCTTTTTTTTTTTTTTTTATAAACACAAAGCTGTAGATGTAGATGCACTTTATACACAGAATTTAAAGGAAATAATCTGGTGTTTCTATGGACACTTTTCACCTGACAAGGTAATCAGGGCTAATTGCACCGCCCCAAACTCAGCAGTGCAGTCAGCCACATCCACAAAATCCCTGTAATTTATCCTGCAGTTAAATGAACCAGGAAACATTTAATGGAAGTAAAAAGGGCTGCTCAGCTGAGACTTTTCCAGGGGATTTGCTAGAAGAGTAGGCCAGGCTAAATAAAACAAACCAAAACAATGCGCTTCTTACAGAAAGGAAGACATCCTACTCTAGTGAAATACTGCCCGGAGCCATGGACTGCTACTGTAGGGAGGTCCAAACAACCAGACTTTGGGTTTTGCAGTTTGAAAGTTAGAGGTTATAAATACCAGTATACACTTATAACTCTAAAAATAAAACTCAACAAATTCAAGCCAATCTTGGCAGCAGGAATGAATGAAAAGTCAGTGAAAATAGGTTGTTTATTTGTTGCCTTGGGCCACCTTTTCTCTCCGGGCAGGATTGTATCTAGAGCTGAAAAATGTTCAACTCTCACTACATGGCCTGTAGCGACAAAGTGTCAGCCAGTATTTTATGTTTGATATCACTAGGCCACCCACTGTCGGAGCCAAGAATGCTGAGGAAATGAAGAAAAATGTCGTGTGACACAACTTCGTAAGAGATGAAGATTGAAAATTATGCGAGGCCAGTGAAACCCTCTCTTTCAAACTCTAAGTTGCTGTAGGTCATTTTAGCTCTAACTAATGCTAATGCTTTTTTTTTTTATGTACCGTTTCAGAGCAGGAATGTCTGGGGTCACTGGGGTTGTCCGGACTGCTAGTGAGCTCTCCCACATTGTTGAATGGCGTGTAAGATTCCCTTCCGAACTGATACTAATCATACTACATTGTGTAGGCTAAACAAAGCCCTCGGAGAGAGCCCTGGTACAGTGAGAGCCATCTCAACTCAAGGACTGAAAACACTCACTGGACACCATGACAGTCACAGTATCTATTTTAGAATTTCTCACACTACAGATCCTGCTCTGATAAAGAAAAGATTGCGTGTTAGCGTTTGTTTTCGTGTGTCCCCTCACCGCTTGGGGAGGCTCCTGGTGTGTGTGCTGTGCGCTGAAGTGCTCCAGGACCTCTTGGTAGTCACTGCGGTTGACGTTGTTGCCGTTGACCTTCAGGATGACCTGGCCGGGCTGAAGACCCGCCGCCGCCGCCTCCCAGCCTGCAGCGTGTCAAAACAGGGTCAAAGGTCACAAGGTGGTGTAAGTACAGTGGAACTGTACACTACACGTTGGGCTATTATGGAAAACAGTTAAAAGTGTTTTCCCATATGAAGGGGAAAAAAAAGTCTTCTCCAAAATGCTTAAATCAAAGAACAGAAGTTCCTTTTCTATCTTGTTTTGGACTCAATTCCCATATGTGTACATAACCTCGCCTCTTTTGTTCCTCCAGGAAAATAGAAAATGACTCAGTTCTCTGCCGTAACAAGCTGTCCCGAGCTACTAATGGCTTTTCAGCCTGGAAGTCCAATCAACACCTCCATTCCATCATCTTCCTCTCCGGCCTAAAAATACCAGCGCTGGCATCACTCCCACCCAGGGTGCCAGCAATTACCTAACTCCTGGGCTACTTGACCAGTGCATTGATATCACACAGGGGGACTGATCAAGGAACAGACAAAAAAAAAAAAAAAAACACAACTGGAGACTTTGAATGTCAGATGGAAAAAACTGCTCCTCATACACCAACAGAGAGCCAGAAGTAATACAAGACACTAGGAAAGAGGTGGGGGGGGGGGAGGGAGGGAAAGGAGAGAACTGAGAGGGAGAGAAAGCGGAGAAGTCCCCCTGCCGTAATAAAGCAAAGTAAAACCCCAAGATCACATTCCTTGGTTGCACCAACTGGCGGCTCCTCTCCTCGCTGTTTTCGCGTGCGTCCTCTCCTGCCACTGTCTGGTTTACACATTTGGTTCATCTCTCATTCCACTTGTTATAAATCACTCATGTTTCTATTTCGAGTCAGCGTAGGTGCTACAAAACATCTGGTTCGGAGGTTGTAAGGACAGAGCAGGAGGACTGAGAAGGGAGAACAAAAGTGTGGGGGCGCTTTTCAGTTACCTATTACACTTTGAGCTCTGGTCACAGAGCAGTGTGTGTGTGTGTGTGTGTGTGTGTGTGTGTGTGTATGTGTTTTAAAAGTAGAGTTTAGTCTATTAGGGGTTTGAACCCTGTCAGCAGGCTGTCTGGCTGACAGGTGGCCATAAAAAGCTAATAGAGGCACACTAAAAGCAGACGGAAACAGGTGGTTAGAGGCTAGAGTTACCTCATCTTTCCCTCAAATTCACACAGAATTATTCGTCTTTCTGACACCGTAAACACTTTCAAAGCATTTACCGGCACAGGTCCTGCAATAACAAGGTCAAAGTCCTATAAATCTGTTAACAGATCTCCAGTGTCGGGGTCGTAAAGGAAAGACCTGCCTCTTGTAACTGAATTCAAGAAATATTAATTCAATTAGCTGTGACGTGTTAAATGACTCAACGGATTACATTTCCATTACACATGCAGTGCATACTGATGGTATTCTTTTATCTCTAAAAAACTACATTTTATATGTCCTTTCTTTTGACTGGTCAGGTCTAATGTCAAACCTTTTGGTACTATTAGTACGTGAGCTCAGTACACTAGGATAACAACTAACTATGAGGAGGTTTAGTGTGGGTGAGAAAAAAAAGAAAACATCTTCTTCGTTGGTTGCTTTATTATCATTAAAAAGGTTAAACGCACAATATGTCATTTTCTGCCACTAGGGGTCTGTCAATCAAAACGATAACAAAAAGAAGGAGTTTGGTGACAAAGGCTGTCCCGAGCCGCCACTAATGTTTGCTCAGCTCGTTTCTCTGATAACATAAGATCCATACGTTCAGGAGGATTTCACCAGGAGCCAAATTATCCGCAGAGGTCTCCCTCTCTCCAAAACGAACAGACACAGCGAGCGGAACCGGTAAAAACGCTGAATAAAGCGGGTTTCGAGGTAAAAAATTCTGACAAAAAGTCTTGTCAAATGAAGTCGCTCACCTTTCCTGACAGCGTGGACATGAGGAGGGGCCGAGCCACGGAGTCTGAAGGACAGGCTGTCCGGGTTGTCAGGAATCTTCACAATCCTGGATGAGAAAAGACCAGTCAGACCACTGTGCCCCTACAGTATATGTGTGTGTGTGTGTGTGTGTATACACGTGTGTGTTTTGAGTGATCGTGTGTGTGCGTTCCCTCACTCTTTGGCCTTGGTGGCGACCAGCAGCCGCAGGGAGCGTCGTATGCAGAAGGCCTGGCTTATCATGGTTTCCACCTCGGAGAAGGGCCGGAGGAACAGCAGGTCCTCGTTGATGGTGAAGATCTTCCTGCCCACCTGCAGGCCAGCCATCTGCACGGACAGACGCACAGACAGGAGACAGAATGTGCTTATTTTTAGGTGGCTGCCTGTTTGTTAAAAAGCACCCCCTCCAGTTTGCACAGTAAGAGTTTCAGGTGGGAACCATATCCATGAATTCTCTCTCTGGTGTCACTTTGAGACCTGAACCGTGTGCAGCATTCGGCTCAGATAAGGTGAGACTCATGTTTACACCTAAACGACACGTGTTTTACTTAGATTCAAGCTCAGTATATTTGCATACAAGCAGCAAGGCAGAAAACAAACCAAAAAAAACGAGAAAACCAGTGCGAAATTTTCAATATTTTCACAGCCTGTTCAGTCTTGTCCGTTGGATTTGCACGCAACTCCAGATTGAAGGGTTACTTTCAGTTTCCACAGTTGCCATGTACACGTGAATACAAGAGATACACTTTATTTACATTTTTCTCTGTTCTCATGTTTCTGCCAACAACCAGTGGTGGTTTGGCAGATCAGATCTTGCCTTCTTCCTTGGGGCAATGCAGCTCAGAGAGATATGAGGAGACTGCAGATCACATTAGACAAGGCAGTTTGGGTTTGAAGTTTGGGTTTGAAAAAGGACAGATGGCCATTATATGAGACAGCGTTCTATTGCACTCGTTTAAAAAAATGTTAAAAGTTTAAAAAAAGCCAGTCAGTATTATAGACAAACTCTTATTGGTACGAGATTAACATCAAGTTTACATAACATTAAGAGATTAAAAAAAAAAATCATGGTGTGCCACCGAATTTATTTTAAAGTGAAATGGGGAGACTAAATGATGCAATTCATTACGAGAGATCATTGAGAAGAGTACGCCAGTTGGATTGATGATTGCGAGATTTTAAGATTCAAACGTAGCTATCGCCGCACTACTGTATTGCATCGTGAGTGGGTTTGCAGAATATTGGTGTTGTATGCGAGCACGTGCAGATGAATATGTGTATCTGCAGTATATTTGCCAACGTATGTAGGTCGTACTGTGTGTGTGAAGGGTTGCAATTAACTCAAATGTCTTGTTCTGTCCACAACTCAAAGGCTATTATTATTATTATTATTATTATTATTATTATTATTATTATTATAGGAGGTGTGAAGAAACCAGAAAATATTGACATTTCGAGCTGGAGAAAGAGAATTTTGACTTTTCTTTCGAGAATTACTCAAACCGATTATGGAAAAAGTTGGTGACTCATTTTATGTGTTGAAGTATATATGGAATATTGTATGCTTAAATATTTTCGATTCCTCCTGGAAGATTAGCCAATGAGTTTAAAAGAGATCCAAATAAAAATAGAAACAAATCGTTCAACTAAATACAATGTGATCTGTCGCAGTGCATGTAAGTATGTGGACAACATTGCAGTCCGCTCCTAGAATCCCTTTTTCACATGACAGACACACAGCACCACGGCCTGCTGCACGTC
>CALSBV010010214.1:7886615-7895034 GCA_943590825.1 Bovichtus diacanthus
ACACATCTGGGTCGTAGCCAGCTCGGTCCAGGGCTAGGGACGATTCTCTGGAGGGCACAAGAAACAGTGTGTGTGTGTGTCTGTGTGTGTGTGTGTGTGTGTGTGTGTCCGAGTGGGTTTGGAAATCCCACTGTTGAGCT
Organism: Bovichtus diacanthus; assembly: GCA_943590825.1. Classification (NCBI taxonomy): domain Eukaryota; kingdom Metazoa; phylum Chordata; class Actinopteri; order Perciformes; family Bovichtidae; genus Bovichtus; species Bovichtus diacanthus. Next base: position 7,886,756 of record CALSBV010010214.1, read on the forward strand.
GAGCCTCACTGCAACACATGGGGCACTTCTAACAGGTGAGGACACATCACGCTTCTGCAGTCACAGCCGCTTTTCAGCTTGAACCAAAACACGCTACAGCACTCTACTGTAGATTGCTTTAATGTTTCTCTGATAAGAAGCTTTGCCATTGAAATAAGTTCAGTGTGTGAGCATTTATTGCGCTCAACCGTGATTCCCTCGCATGAAAGGTTATTTTCTTACTTTCTGTGGAACACTGAATGTAAAGAAAGTGGTCAACACACTGCTCCTTCACAATAATTCTCCCCTTTCATTTTTCATTTGTGTCAAGTCGAAGCAGAAACCCTGAACAATGCAGCAACAGGTGCAGATACACAAGTATGTCTGAAACGACAGTGACGCGTGATGCTCACATTTGGACCAACGCCATGACGTGGGGGGGCAGATTTCATTGTGTTCCATCTTGTTTGTGTCACACAGGAGTCGGACATTTGGCCCAAATCTCAAACACATTCACAGATACCAAGTCATCCAACTGAGAACATTTCCTAATCTTAGGAGGTGTACGACTCTGTAAGGCCGCTGTAGAAATGGGGCTTGCAACACCGAGTGCCAAAGGTACCCAGCTGTTCAGAGATTTGGCGAGCATCTGGCCCCCTCAGGTGAACAAAAGCCTTCACAAACTGATTACACACACCCACACCACTGGCCTTATGCCAACTCAAACCAAGCCTGAACGCGAGTTATTTCCTCTGAGTCACGCGGGCTGTGGTCATATAATACCATAACACCACCTATTCAACAAGAGGGAGTGCTACTCCGGAAACTGTCATACCCTAATACCCTAATAACACACACACACACACTCACAAAATCATCATCTGAATGTTTAGAAAAGCCGACAACAGCCATCCAAAGGTCAATAAAAGAGTGATGAGACTCATTCTGTCGGATATCTATTATTTTTAAAAGGAGTAATAGATAGTATACACTTATACTTATTGCGTTATATAATTAAACTATATATGTGCAACATAAAACATGACGCACTGATAAAACTTTTTGTCCAAACACAACTTCCTTCCTATTATTTAAAAAAAAGAGAACACGTATTTTCAATGGTGCCGAGGCAAATGCAGACCGCAACTGAAATCAAATAGCAATTACAGAAGAACACATGTTTATATCATTTAAAACAAACAAAAAAAACCATTAAAAACGATGACAGTTACGATCAATGGGATCGGTAATTAAATCTCAGATTTAATTTAATGGATTTTAATTGTTAATGTAGGAGATAAGAACATTGGGGTGGAAAGGGAAATCTATGGCTTTAAAAAAAATACTGTTATTACTCATTGTTACTTCCATTATTGGCATTCTATATTAATATGGATAATGTGAATTGCTTGTAAATGACATTTTGGCCTTTGGAGCCATTCATCCCTGCTGTATATAACAGAACTAATGGAGGACACAGGGAAATGGTGCCCTGTATGTTGAGGTGCCTGAAGGGCAAAACGCAACAGGTGTTCAGGACAGACATGTAGATGAATGATGTGCGCAGGTAAGGACAGATGAAAGACTTATCCACCGTGTGATCTGTTATAGTGCGAGGAGCCTCGTAACCTCACGTCAATTACAACTAGGCAGACAGACGCGCATTGAAAAGACAAGAGTCAAGGGAGACATGGACAGAAAAAAAGAGGCTAAAAGAAGAAATGTTCGAGAGGAACCAGGTGAAGAGCAGCAGATGTGCTGAGTAAGGACTACAGAGAGTGAGCCGGGGAGAGGGGAGAAGTGCGGACAGGCTGAGAAGAGAGAGGTCGTGACCCTGAAGGAGGTCAGAGAAGAGTGCAAGGTAACAGAGAACAGGTGACACCAACAACAGATGGTAGAGGAAGGGAGGTGTGTGCGTGTGACTGCCAATGAGGCAAGTTTAAAAGTAAAACGAAAGCCGCCATAAAACTTCCTGGGAGCAGTTTCGTGGGTTTGATTGAGAATGGAATACAAAAGCTTGATAAGAGACATGCACTTTTATTCGCGCACCGTCTTATCTCTGCAGCACTCAGTGAAAGTGATGCATCAGAGATAAGAGTGCTGCAGCTCGTGAAACAAACTGTTTGCTGGTGGAACCCTATTATAATGTTATTCACTACAAGGACGACTGTACAGTGTTTGTAAAAGGATCTCTGGGATCAGGAGGATCCAAACTATTCCAATTAAAACTAGAAGGGAGACCTCAGCCAAGGCCGTTTCCGTGAGTGAAAAATAATCAGGGTTCCCACGCATTCTTAATCATCAAATTCAAGGAATTTCCAGGCCCAATTGCCTCAAATTCAAGGACCAACAAACTGAACCAAATACAGCAGAGGTCATTATAAAACAGATATCATTTACCGGTCTATAAATGTGGCCAATTAGAGAATGGGTAACAATAAATTTCTTCATCTTAGATTTCAGTCCAATTGCCTACTTGACTATATGAATAAAGAAGCGCTGTCGTCATGTTACTTCTTCAGTATTCTGACACTAGTACTTCTTTTAAGTGGTTCTCACTTTACACATAATACACTTGGCCAATGAAGATTACATTTTCGGCCTCAGCCAGCAGTCACGGTTCAGCAGACTAACCCAGACAGCCATGTAGCTAAGCCAAACAGTTCTGGTTAGGGTACACTGCTAATGCTGTTTACGCTCAACACACTGGGATAGACCATAAGCCGCACACAGTGGTCAGTGAGGTTACCGAGACTTGACTAAAACCAGGTTTTTTTCCAACCTATGACACGACAGAGAAGAGGTTAATGTAAAATATGTGCAGGTGGGGAGACAGTAGAAAGTAAGAGTTAGGGAATGATCAAGTCGCACTACAGCAGTGTGAATGAGCTGTTGCAAAAGACAACACTGTGTATAATTAGAGGCGGACAAAAGACATCACACCGTGCATGAGTCGTGTCAAAGGATCACTGAGCTCCTTTCATCCGACTGAGAGCGTCATCAAATAGAAATCCTCCTCAGTCTGTGTGTCTTTACCCGTCCTTCGTGCATGTGTGCGAGAGTAGAATTCAACTGACCGTGGTGCATGAAGCCATTGTTGCAGAGCCCCACGCCCAGCGTCACAGCGTCCTCTCGGGTCGAGCAGTCTCCCTGGGAAACCAAATCAGTGACGCACACAGTCAGTCACAATGCCTGTTTTACACCTTCTCATACAGCGCAGACGGCAGCACCGCTGGTCTGAGTTACCAATGCTTTGTCTGAGTGATGTGTAAATAAATGTGTATATAATGAGCAATGAGAGATTGGGAGATTGATGCTACATGTGTAGCTCTTGTGTGCTCTTTAGGGTCATTGAATGGTGACAAATGTCTAGGATGTTTGTTTTTTTTTGCAAATGTGCATATTTAAAAAAAAAAAAAAAACATGTTCTTTTGAGTGGCTCATTTCTCTGCGGGCGTATTAGGGCCATTGTAGGTTTTTTTTTTTTTTAAAAGGGGGGAAATATGCCAAGAGGTGGTGTGATGAGATTGATCCGACCTTGCAAAATGGAGCAATGTGAGTTTTTTCTCGCAAATGTATGACTTTAGAATAATAAAAGACAAAAAAACTCAGAAATTTAAGAGAAAAACTAGAACATTCGCTTAAATTTGTGAGTTTTTTCTCTTCCAAAAAACAATTCTCGTAAATTTAAGACCATAATCTTAGAAATTCTGAGTTTTTCTCTCACGATTACTCCTTGGCACCGCTCTGTAATGTTATTTCAAAAAAAATGTTTTACCTACAATGGCCCTAATATACCACGGTAACATTCCTTATAATAGGAGGACTGCAAAATAGTCAAAACACAGTTCAGCAAAAGTAAAATACTGACATGAAGTATTCACTCAAACAGTACAATCACACAACACAAAGACCCTCAGTTACAGTAATGACAGCTATCATCATGTAATACACCATTGGTGCCTTGTTTAGTATTATGTGTGTTTGGATTAAATGAATAATTAAATTAAAAGTATAGTAGACGTTGATTTTACCTGCAAGAGTAGCCAGTCAACCAGTTTGCCGGCAGGAACCACAGATTTGAAGGTTTTCAGATGGTGGTCTCTGTCCCTGACGGAGCAAAAAAATAATAATATTCACAGAATACAGTTTTACATCCCGGTGGGAAAAGAACACAGTTGACAGTGTGTGGCTTCACATGTAACATGTGTTAGATAGACAACAACACCTCTTTGTGGTTAACAGCATCCACACACACACACAACACACACAACACACACAACACACACACACACACACACAAGCCTGTGGGATATGTACAACACAATGTTTACTATGTCAGCGAAAAGTTGCCTTTCTTGTGTGACGGACAAAAGAGTGCATCGTATCTGCAGTATTTAGAGTCGGAAAAAGTCACAAAATAGCATATATTATTTGTGTAATTGCCATGGCAATATCCTCATCATGAGGAGGTAGGTATAGTTTCACATGCTCTACACACGTTGCAGACAGTCCGCTGTTGTAGATCCTGCCCGAGGAACAATGACATGTGAAACAGGAAACGCTACAGAGGAGCCGTGGTTGGATGTGTGACTTGACGGGTGTATCGGTACCCGTCAAACGGTGTATTCGCTTTAACATCTTGATGCTGAGAGTAAGACATGGGGTGTGTCCGGACCACCCGCATCGTAAACTGCCACATTCAGAACGAAAGCTAAATAGAAATATCCGTTAAGTGCAAATGTGGACAAGAAGTTCACTGATTGATACTGCGGACAATGCCTTGAAACAACACGAAAAGCGAGCCGCTTTCAGACATCATTTGCAGACAAATGATTTTCTGTATCAGGGAGGGCATCATCCTCTACAGCATTAGACATATGTGACATTCCCAAGATGGATTATGGTTTATATCTATTTTATCCTATGTTATTATTTTGGATTTATATGAAACCGGACGGACGCTTTGTCACTCGACAAAGTTTAATAAAAACACACTTAGAATCATTTATGATTCATAAAATGCAATACATTCATCACTCAAACATTATAATTAATGTCTGCTACTTACAATGCCAATTTAGTGATGGATTAAAAAAGCAAGGCCATATTACATAATATCTGACTGGCAGGGAGAGGGATTGCCTTTGTATGTTAATAGGATTTGTCCCCGGACCAAAAGCTCTTTTGTTTGCGCCGATGGCAACCCCGGGCACTTCAATCAGCGGGTGAGTGATGTAGGGAGAGATAGAGGGGTGACTGGGGAAGAGTAGGAAGGGAGGGGCTGAGAACATGTGTGTGTGTGTGTGTGTGTGTGTGTTCGAGGGAGACGATGCGTTCCCTGTGCTTCTGTATAAACTTGCACTTCTACTCTGACTCTTCAGATGGAAAACATTTTTGTAAAGTGAGCTCATCCTTCCCCTTTACAGGACTCGTTTCAATTTCGATCACTTTTAGGTAAAGTTAACCCTGATTTAAGCCCTAGTTTTAGGGTCTTGGAAAAATAATGACATTATTATTATTGAATTATAACTAGGCGTAATTTAAAAGAATAGTTGAGGACTAATGCACAATGAACTGCATTATATTTTAACATTCGTAAGAAACTGTAGTTAAGTAAGAAAGTGATTAAGTGTGTGAGTAATCCACTAACGTAAATTCAGCTAGCCTAAAACACTTTTAAGATGACGAGACAAATGCCCATAATGTGAGTCTCTCTGATCCTTTAAGAGCTACCTCATATACACCTCCAGTCATGAAAACCTGGCATCCTCCACCTGAGCTGAATCTGGTGAACCTACAGCAGCTCAAGCCTGGCTGCGAGTCCAAGTTGGAGAGCAAAAGGGAGGTTTGAGGCTCTCGCTCCTGGCAGTGCTACTGTTGGTTCAGTCATTACAGAGAGGGTGATGTGGGCCGAATGGGAAGCCTTCATGAATATGTATACATGCACCTGGAGAGAGGGGAAATTTGCATATGGAGGGGGGAAAAGCGGCAGAGAAAGGGGGGGAGGAGGAGGAGAGAAGGGCAGGTACTTACTTGATGACAGGCGTGTGGAGGCTGTGAAGGCGGCAGTACAGCCTCACGCCCTAAAAGAGAAGAAAAGTGGAGCCGCTGAGTCATAGAACGTACACACCTTGGGTAAACAAGTAGCAGCATGGCTTCAGGACAAGAGCTTTAACTGTTGACAGTGAAAAGAGTTACTCCAGGGCAATCGCTTTTTTGATCGAAATTTCATTCGTCTGAGAAGAGAAGCAGGAAACACGAGCAAGTAACCTGTAGGTCCTGAGTTTCCTATGGGAAGGGATTAGTGCCTCCAGAGTCACCCAGGTCTATGCTTATATGGATATACTAACAGGTGATATGTTGAACAAATGTATTCAATAATGCTATTCATTAAGATACTTTGGAATGAAAACACAAAAATTGCTACATTTTTAGCAAAGGTGCAGTAAATAAAAAAGAAAAAATAGAAATTCTACAACAAATTAATTTGTAGAATGATTTCTATTACTCAGTATGAGACAGGGAATTTTCAAACGTTTGTGCAGATGTTCTCTATCTGTAAATCTAGAGCGCAGACTAATGACTGTTGTCATTGTAAAAAGTGTTCTCTTTTTACATTTCTTATAAAACCGCCAACGAGGACATCCAGGCGCAGAATCGTAGTTACCTTAGACATGATGTCCTCCATCTCACTGCGGGCCTTGTAGGTGCCATCGTCGTAGCGGAACCGGTACAACACTTGCTCGTTCTTGAACTGGTGCTTGTCCGACACTGAAAAAAAAAAAAAAAAATCACCATAAGGGGATAATGTCACCTCAGCAGGGTTTGTTGCTCGTCCCATCCTCCTCCACTCTCAACTGTGGAAGATTTAGGCAAAAATAAATATGCGCCTTTCACATCGTTCCTTGCTGTGAGATGTCTACATTCACCTAAAAAAGATGGATATGAACATCTATGTTCCTACTTATTGTTATACATGTAAATGGATGGCATATCTTTAATGTCCACATGTATTCAGACATCAGCGGCTGAAGAGCAATAGCAAGAGCTATGGAGAAAAACATTGTGAAGCTCAGGCTGCCGTGCATTCGTCTTGGCCTTTTCAAACAACCGAGTTTTAATGATGTTTTTTTACGCATTTAATCTGTAGAAGATATCAGGGTAAGAACAGACAAGAGGCAAGAAGTTTGTGGGAAACACTGAGGTTGTAAATTCTGTGTGTGTTGGGTAAGCAATGAAATTCAAATATTTAAGATAGCAGCCAGCTGCCAATTTCCATAAAATCACTACTCACATTAATACACAAACACAAAACATTTTTATCTATGATAAATCCAATACAGAAAATGGAAAATGACTAAGACATACACAAACAGACGCCTGTTGATTAAGCTAACAGTGAAAAATGCTAAACAGAGGCCGTTAGCTTCCACCACAACAAGTTGGCATGGGCTCAAACAAGCTGCCGGTTTTCTCAGTCTAGACTGAAAATGTCCTCATAAAACCAAAAGGCACACAATCAGCCATTGTAAAGTGTCACATGCGGACTTTAAAGCACATGAAATGATAGCTGAATAATTACGGTAGCAAGAGAGAGGTGAAAAAATTGCAAACATTCAAGTATGAACAGGTGTGATTTAGTGGCTCGAACATGTACAGCTGATTGGATAAAGCTTGCATAATGCACTGTAAAATGCATGTGGTTGTCTTTCTTTTTGTCACATTAACTCTCCGTCTGATTTCTTTTCACTGACTAACCGGTGACACCTACACTTTGCCTCCAGGGCCTGAGCCTCTTACGGGTTTGCCCGCAAAGCCTCATTGCTAACCTGCAGACCGCTGCGTGTCATCATAGTACCTCTCTGTGGTCGTCGGCTTCTGTGAGGGAGGATTTCAGGGGATTTTCCACATTAAGGAATGTGAAGGTTGGGTCTCAGCACATTTCCCTGAGAGGGTGGTGTGTATAAATTGTGATAGTGGTTTTGCACTTACTATGTACAAGAGCCCCTTCAGCAACGCTCTGGACAAACTGGGTTCATACATTATGTATAGCTGTTTGTTTGTGTGTGTATGTGTGTGAGTCCTCAGTGCATAATTCTGGTTGGTGGACGTGTGAATGTCACACTCAGGGCAAAATCAGGGAAGGGGAAAAAATGTGGGACACATTTCCAGAATTATTATCACCAAGCAATGCCTTTGGATTATGGTGGATTCTCCTCTAAAATTGTTTGCCATCGGGGGGAGAAATTCATAACGTGGATGAGTCAACAACTATAGAAGGAGAATGTGAATCAGAG
>CALSBV010010214.1:7895434-7906666 GCA_943590825.1 Bovichtus diacanthus
AGAGAGAGGGAGAGAGAGACAGAGGGAGAGAGAGGGAGAGAGGGGGAGAGAGAGAGACAGAGAGAGAGAGAGGGAGAGAGAGACAGAGAGGGAGAGAGAGAGACAGAGAGGGAGAGAGAGAGACACAGAGGGAGAGAGAGACAGAGAGAGAGACAGAGAGAGACAGAGACAGAGACAGAGACAGAGACAGAGAGACAGAAAGAGAGAGAGGGAGAGAGAGACAGAGGGAGCGAGAGAGACAGAGAGAGACAGAGGGAGCGAGAGAGACAGAGAGAGGGAGAGAGAGACAGAGAGAGAGACAGAGAGAGCGAGAGACAGAGAGGGAGAGATTACAATGTAAGAATTATATATATATATATATATATATATAACATGCATGATATAAAATGGAATAACTCCATTTTATATCATGCATGAGAGAGCGAGAGAGAGAGAGAGAGAGAGAGAGAGAGAGAGGGAGAGAGAGAGAGACAGAGAGACAGAGAGAGAGAGAGACAGAGCGAGAGAGAGAGACAGAGAGAGAGACAGAGAGAGAGACAGAGAGAGAGAGAGTGTTTTATCTCACCGTGGTGAATGATGCCATTTTCCAGCAAGGCTTGTCCCAGGTTGACCCCTTCGTCAGACTTGCTGATCTCTCCGCTCTCTATCAGCCATGACACAAACTCGCTGAGAACACAAAGACAAAGAAGCATATGATGAGGCCTGCTTCCTTAAAGTGCTAATCTGTCCCGCTGTTTTGTTTTGGAAAATGTCCCCATCTTTGGCACGGGGCTCCTTGCTGTGCTGTTGTCGTGTGGAATTTCACCCGGCAGGCGCACAGCGTGGGTGACACTAGGCCACTATGTCTCGTCTTGGATTTCTGTCGATAAATCTTTTTTTTTTTCTTTCTGAAAGTAGTGCTAGTTTCTTTCACATGCATTCATGAAGCCTCTCGTGCTTTTGGCTAAACTCTCGGACCATACCACACTCGTAAAACATGCAACACTTCCCTTGTTCTGAAGGACGAGCTCTTCTTATGAACATCACGTTTTTAAATAAAAATGCAAAGAATGTACATGTGAGATGATGTTGATAGAAGTAGCTCAGTGGGGGGTTTCACTACAGCTCAGTCTCTACTGCTTCTTGGTATTTTACGTTCACTACCGAGAGCCTTGCACCATCTTGACACAGTCTGTGTGACATTTAAAATGGCCACCGTTTAAATGAACTACTTCGACCACAGGCAGAGACACATCTACAGTACACAACCTTCTTTTAAATGTCTTCTTCGCTACACATATCCCACAGGCTTCTGATACTGTACATGCGTTAACCATCCAAATCCAAGCACTTCAGCTGCGCTCCCTTTCTTTTCACGCTCAGTGGGAGCTGAACAAATGTTTGAAGGAGAAAATTACATTCTCTTCTTCTTCGTCTTTCATGCTGCTGAGTGAAATTGCTTCCCCAGATAATGATGAAAAGTGAATTGGAGAGAGCCACAGAGTGTGTGTGTGTGTGTGTGTGTTTTCCTGAATTCTGCGATTGAAAAAAATGTTAAAGCGTGTGTGTGAGAAATCTGCTTTTATGAGTGGATTTGCTTTTAGGCATTATTAATTCATCATAATTGTGAGAAGAAGAAAAAAAAAAGTGTTTTCATGCCTTTATTATTAGTGTGTGTGTGTGTTTATTGACTCTCTGTATGTTCACGTCAAAGCTGGTGGCTGCTAATTGACATTGACGGGGGACTGAATGTGAGAGGATGTTTGTGTGTGTGTGTGTGTGTGTGTGTGTGTGTGTGTGTGTTATGTAAGAGTCAGGTTAATTTTGGAAACAGATCTAGCATGGAATTTAATATGATGAGCAGAAATAGTGTGTGCGTGTGCGTGTGTGTGGAAGGGACAGAGAGCTTTCAGCCACACACGGAGAAGTAAAAGACAAAGATAATGGATTTGTGAGAATATCAGCTGATGATTGGCTGAGCTTCTGCACGTAACTGAGCTGAAGTGTGAAGTTCAGCAACATTAGCACGGCTTTTCAAGTGAAGCCCGAGGCCGCTGTGTCTCAGTTCTACACCACATTCTGACCACGCGCAGAGCATGCTAGATACTAATCTCGATCGCATGCTGTCATTGTGCGTATTGCAACCTCGATAAAAAGATAAAAACTAAATGTTGTTTTTTGTTTGTTTTTCTAAGATCTGTCTGCAGCCATCTCACCATTGTTTATCTTAATATGTTCCAATTCCATTGCGGCGCAAGAGCATGCATCAAGTCCATAAAAGTGTGCATACAGACTTTTTACTTGACTTGACATTGTCATGTTTAAAGTAACAATAGACACGTTGTTTTTTGACACCATCTGCGTTTAGATTAGTTCCCTATAAGCCTCGCTTTCACAATGCATCTCTGTCTGCAACCGGGCACGATCCCCCGGGGAAATGAAGGCTGTTTCTACGGCACGAAGCCGCGGAGAACAAAATGAAGTGTGTCCGGCGCAGAGTTGCCAACAGTCGCCAGATGACGTCATATGCTCAATTGCCCATATTACTTATGGTCTGAATAAGTCGCTAAATGTGTCGCTAGTAGAAGGAAAATGGAGAGCGATCGGGTTGTCTTTGCGACAGCAATAATAAATTCTATTCTAAATCTATTGCCACTTTGAAAAAAAAAAATAAAACTGCATGCACAAAACCTATTCACAATATACGTGTTGTATGGAATTGGGAAACAGATATTTTCTCTCAGAGGGTGAGAAAATACAGTGAAAAATTCACTCCTCCTAGCGGAAGCTCTCCTTTTAGCGCAAACAGATAGGAACAAACAATACAAGATGATTAGGATATGATATATCATCACTTATGATACATCATCACTTCAAATCCCCACAAATAATGCTAGGCAAGCACCGGCACGACATGTAGCAACAAAATGTAAAGTGTTTTAACACCGACCGTCTCCCATTATTAGATAGCGGACAGATGATGGAATGATGCTATCAAGACGACGGGGTGCTATCAAACCGGCAGTCAGCATCTCCGTGTAATGCAATAAGCACTCAAACTGTGCCTGCCGCTAATTTCATCACAGAGACAAATGCAGAGCTAATGCAGGTTGCACTCATCAGCAGGAAATGACTGAGTGATAAAGTGAGGAAAGTGGGAGATGATAGAAAGAGAAAACAGAGTGAGGGAGAGAGGCAGACAAACTACACTTATACCACGTGGATGAGGAGGCCAAGGAGGGAACTAAGGAGGGAACTAAGGAGGGAACTAAGGAGGGAACTAAGTAAGGATCGTCTGAGAAAAGAAACCTCCATGTTAGGATGTTAGGATACTACTGAAGCCCTGAGAAGCAAGTGAGAACAAAAACAAATTGTTGTCTCTACTGTGACATGAGAAAATATGGAGGGAAAAAAAAGGTTTTTCAAGGATAATCTTTCTAAGTTCTTTAAAAAAGAAATTTATTCCGGGTGATTTTTAATTTCTCCGTGCACTCTAAACACAAGGTACATATATTAACATAGCCGATTAACATAGATTTCTAGCCAAAAGAAAAAGCTGAAAGTAATGTTACATAAACACATTTTGTTTAGTGTGGAGAAATTAAAATTCACCTGGAGAAAAACGCAAACGTTTTAGTCCCATTTAGAACGTGGGTCAGTAGTGCACTCCATCCAGCCAACATGAGTATTACAACAACAAATGAAAAGAAAGAATATTCTGACCATAAAAAAAAATAATGAATCACCGCAAAAGCTTTTTACTGGTTTAACAGATGAACAAAAAAAAAAAAACTTGGAAAATGATCCTGGCAAAACTTTTTATATATAATCAGGCACAACCTTGTGTCCCCATCTGTTGCACAGATGAAAGGAATAAAATGAAGGAACTTAAAAAGATTAACTTTTTGTGTCACATCTTCGTATTCATAAACGCACGAGAGAAGAAAAAAAAGAAAAAAAAGAAAACTTATATCAGACTTAGTGACAACTGAATTTTCTTTTCTCACTTGCCCTTTCGGTCTTTCGTAGAATACCAATAACACACTGTTCTTAACACATATATGTATATGTATATATATAGGGAAGAGTGCCGACTGCTGACACACACAATATGGCAGAATGTAATTCCTGGAAGTTTTCAGGATCCAGACCGTCTAGTGAGGTGCACAGAGAGGAGAAAACACCCAGACAAGGACTTCACATGACGCCACCCAGAAGGAACATGTCTCCCAGAAATACCATTACATTTTTGAGCGACCCATTAAATTCTCTTCTTGGCAGTGGCTGAAGTGATAATAGTCACTGCAGCGTCACCGTGCACTACATTTACCTCTACTATTTCAGATGGGGGTTGCATTTAATGATTTGTAATATACCGAGAGGCCATGTTAGCAGTGTTGTAGACGTTGATGGTTGCTCCCTGGTTTCTCTTTACAACGTCATCAGTCACCATCGCATTCTTGCCTAGTTTTATTTTTCGGTTCCCCAAAAATGGTGGCCGAAAGAATTTTAATTGCTAGCGTGAGGGAAACTTAAGCAAGTCTCTCATTGTCTATTCATTGTACTGAAACATCAAGGGGACAAAAAGGGGGGACGGCTTGTCACACACGCACGCACGCACGCACACACACACACACGGCCCCTTTCTATGAACCGTGAGAGGAGACTATGAGGGGGGCTCATTACGGACAAGAGGATGTAGGGATAAAACAGTTTAGGCATCTTGCCAGCACTTGGGGAGGCTGGATACCAGCTCTTTTGAAAGCCTGCTGATCTTACGTAACAATGATTTGTAAGGATCCCCTTGTGAACGGCATGGCATTGCAGTCACATTCTTGGAACCTGAAGAAACTGGGCTCTGATGAAGCAAAAAAGAAACTCACTTTCCCATGAAGCACTTGGGCACAATGCTGAGCTTCCTGCGTCGATCCTTAATCAGGTGGCGGCTCTTGGTCATCATCATGTGGTAGAGCTTCTCCCCCTTCTCTGCAATCATCACGTAGGCATCCCGCTCCATTCCCAGTTTGAGACCTACAAAACAAAAAAAAGAGGGAAAAAAAAGTCAGATCCAAGAAGATTCCTGTGAATGGAAGGAGACTTTTCTTTTAAAACTGTTTTTTCACAATGGCAAGAAAAAACACAGCTTATCCATTACTGGACACAAATTTCAACTTGTTTTCCACGATTTTCTACACGAGTCAACGCCAAAAGGCAAATGCTGTCATGGTGCTGTTGGAAGAGACAAACGGGCCTTTTTCCCCCCCGGTTGGGTTCTGGTATTGTGTAGATGTAATGAAGCCAGGAACAGAGCATGGCGGCTCGGGTCTGCCACAACGCCAGATGTTAATCTCTCCTAGACGAGTTGTTTTTTCACTGAGCAAAGTTCAGGAGGGCATTGTGATCCTGATCTGGTTTCTGTGTTGGTTCGTTCACTATTATTCCTCTATTGTAAAGCAGAACGTGTGAGGGCCCATTGTCAGGCCTGCTGCCCTAGTGCAACCTCTCCAGTGAGTTCACAGTTTGAGCTGCTTAACCTCACCGTGGGCTTTCATGAACTTCTGAACCCCACAGTGAGACTTTCTGACTCGGGCATCTCTGCTGCACTGCGCTTCCCCTAAGCTGCTTAACTCTGCTGAGAAATGAAACTGCTGAACGCCACTAAAAAAATATTCACCCATTTAGTGCCACTTCTCCTTGGAAATTGATGAGACTTTATTGATACCGTTGCAATCATTGATTCTGCTCATCGGTCCGAGTTTATCGATTCCCTTGCGGTCGTCATCTTTCTTCTTCTGTTTCTTCCTCCTCGTCATGACTCCTTCTTGTTCCAAGTTTCGAACAGTGTGAACGCCTCGTTATTATTATTCTTATTATTATTATATATGGAATTGATAACCTCGCAGGCATACAATTCTGAAGGATTGGAACATTTTTAACCCGTTGTTGACTGGAACTGGTTCTTGATTCTTCCCTATTCTACCTCCTTCTTTTTTTTTTGGACTAAAAATACAAACTGCTGACTAGTTATTTCCTCTCTTGCAGCGGCTGAACATAACGGGCATGTTTGCGGTCAGCTGGCATTTTGCTGTAGCCTCTGAAGTGACTTTAAACACGAGACACGAGGAACATTTGCGGCAACGCAAGGCATTTGATAACCATTCCTTCGAGGTCGACTTGGACTGCCAGGTTCCTTAATATTTTCTGACTCAACGCGGTCCAGTACAGACTAAGCAATACAGTTGAAAACTAGAAATGTCACTCAGAACGCAGAACTCCGCCAAGACAGTCGGTGCATTCACATGCTCCTCAGATGGCCCCATTTCAGAGTTGTGAAGTCGTTCTTCCGATTTCGCCGTGTTCATTAGCTTTAAGTCGTAATGTGGAAACCACTTGGACGCTACAAAGAAGATGTGTTGTATTTTCTTGCTCAGGGCCTTTAAACAACGAGTTGATAGCTGTTTTCCGAGTTGTTGATCCGACTTGCATTTTTCCCCAGTCGAGAACACATTTTTCTGATTATTCCAAAAACACATGAATCGCTATCGCTATTAAGGAAAGTGAAACATTATTTCTATATCTACCCCGTAATCCGGATCCACTCCAAAATGTATTTAAAGTTTCTTCCCCACGCTACACCGTTTCAGTTCAGTTTTTCCGCAATGCATTCGACCAGACCAACCGAAAACATAACTTAGCAAAGATATATTTTTATTCTGCATTATGCAACTTATAGCATTTGAAGGTAGAAAGTCGAGTGACGAGTGTTGCGGTGGAAGACTGACCAACTGAAAGGAAGTGAGAGGGCTGAGACAAACCATGTGAAGAGTTGCACGGTTAGCTCTTAAAACCATTTTTCCCATAGATTCTGTTGGGTTCTGCACTGACAGCCTGTGATGGAGGTGGGGTTATATTACATTTGACAGCAGCTGGAGTAGACTTAAACAATGAGTGTCATTGAACAACAGACGGGGCCTGTCCAACGCAGCAGAGGCCCCTCAGCTTCTGTTCCAGCTGTCAGAGTATGTCTTGTGCTGCTCCTCGTCTTCCTGCGCTCGCTGGCACGAGCTAATACCCTATTGCATTATCTGACCCACGCATTTCCTCTAAACCGCCATGAAACGGTGATAAGACAAAACACCTCCAGCTGGCAGTTGTGGAACAATGAAAGTCTTGTAGAAGGGTTCGGGGGAGCCACATGTCCAACACAGGCGAGGACCACAGGAAAAAGTCACATCAAACAGGGCGTGTCGGGAGATAATAACGCATGAAGAAAAAAAAGAAAAAGGTTGGCAGGATTTACTGCAGCAAAACTTTATCATGTAGCCGTCTAGACTAAAGAGGTTGAGAGAAAGGTAAGCACACTGCGAGCCGAGTGTACGGTAGAGGGGGTAATAGAAAGGGAGAGTGTGGGGATATTGGGCACTGTGACTGATCTGGCATCTGTTAGCCTCAGGTCGATTTCCGCCGGGCAGAAACCAAACACCACAAGCTGCAGCGCACTCCT
Organism: Bovichtus diacanthus; assembly: GCA_943590825.1. Taxonomy (NCBI): domain Eukaryota; kingdom Metazoa; phylum Chordata; class Actinopteri; order Perciformes; family Bovichtidae; genus Bovichtus; species Bovichtus diacanthus. The sequence continues at coordinate 7,902,918 of CALSBV010010214.1, forward strand.
CCGTTCTTATTCCTACTCTGAAACCCTTTCATCACAGGATCAGATGCTGGTGATATCAAACTCTGCCGTAGATGCTTACTTTATGTGAAATCACAAGGAGTAATTCACGAAAATGTTGATATTGACAGTTGTGCTTACGTGCAGCTAAACCTTTGGGCATTCGCAGTCATTTCCAACCAAATCACGTTCAATTAGCTTTAGGGATCCAATTTACATTTTTTTGCCATCAATGCTATCAGGTGACCTGTTGTGCACCGCCCCAAATCTGGTTAAAGCCTTTCACACTGTCTAATGCACACAACATAACAAAGACAGATGGTCGGTGCGGAACAGGTGGGAACACATTTTAAGGCAAAAGAGGGAAGTCTGCAGGAGCAACAAGAATATCCGTTTGCATTACTAATCTCAAATCAGTGCATGTGGTGCCGTGTGGAGCTTATTTCAACCATCACTGAATGAAGTGCGTTTTGTTCCGGTGAGACTAAATGCACTTGATTTTCTGCAAACTAATCCAAAGCTTATTCGTGTCAACTTCTTACATGGCTGCAAAACAAACAGTTGAAATGGATACGACTGTGTTTTTTAAGTCTATGCGAGACACAAACACTGTGTACAGTAGTAAAAATAGATCCAGATTGATTAAAGTGCATCTGCATGACGTAGTTGAGCTTCACTTTCTTCAAACCAATGCTTTTCTATTTCAAGCATTTGACAAATATGCCTTTTTTTAGCACATTTGTTGTTTGTGAATGACTCATCAGCCACTTTACACGCAGGGATTTGTTTAGTCAAAGACCACTGATGCATTGATTTCTTTCAAAGTGAAGAACAGACAGCCTCTGCTTAGTGCACAGGTCAACCAGGCCAACTGTAGACGTCATGTCACCTAAGCCTCTATTTACGAAACACAGGCAGGCAGCCTGCTCAAGGTGGGACATAACCGAAGGACACAGACACTGAATCCAGGTCATACTCACATCCACAGTCATTACTGTGTGCCGGCTGAGAGGGCTTTGATAGTTTTTGAATCTAAGGTAACATCATGTAGGGCGAATAGAGTGGCAAGAAAAGCAGAGGCTGGAGAGGAGCAGGAAGCACCTCTATATACTCAGATGGCAGTTTACCGCGGGGTCCTAAAGCTTAAGGAAAGGTAGATTCAAGACTTTTCTTTAGTGTCACTCAGAATTAAATTTACATTCCTCCATCCGGATCTGTGTGAAGTTAAAGCAAGAGTCATTCTGTACATTATTTTAGAAATAGATGTTCAATTATTTTTGAGATTTTAAATTGCAATGTCGATTCATAAAATCCTACCTCCAACGTCTTAGCATTTTTAAGAGTTTTTAAAGATTGATTCAGGACATTTTAATACGAATGAAGGCCTTATTTAAGGATCCGCAGGAACCCTGTTATTAGGTACACATGACTGAATCTAAGGCACCTGAAAGTCCTGCAATACATCCCACCTGCACCAAGCCTATTTCTAACGTGTGAGACACTAAGTCTGAAATAAGTAAATAATTGCTCACACTTAGTTCCATTGTAAATTATGGTCGGTGTCTTTCTAAGCAAGTTGACAAAAATCACAGAATGTTCCACGAGGGGAACTCTAGTATTAAAAAAAAATGGGATGCCATAAATTGCCTTTTTAAAAAGTGTTACTCACTCTCTCTCTGCTCCCGTTCCCTCAAGATGGCGTCCAGCCACTTCTGCTTGTCCTCTGCATTTTTGGCCATGCAGACAAACCACTTGTTTTTCGCAGTGTTGTGGATCTTCCAGCCGTTAGTCACCGTGTAGTTGTTGCTGTGATAGTCCGCTGCAAGGAAAGACAATTCAATCAAGTCATTTATCTTTAAATGGGGTCATCAGAAAAGGGTGAGTTTTAAAAAAAAAATCAAAATAAATAAATAAATTAAAAAAAAAAAAAAAAAAAAAATATATATATATATATCTATATATATATATATATTTATATTTATTGGGCTTGTATTGGAATGGCCTTTAGAGTCGTGCTTAAAACAAATCATTACATTAAAATAAAATGTACTACTGTAAATGATCTCTCTGGTTCGCAGTTTTTTGTCAAGCTTATATTTTTCTTTTCTTGTTCTCGTGCATTTTCATTTTGAGAAAATGAGACAAAACCTCCAGCACTCCAACACTGACCTGAGTGGTAAGTAAAGCACGGCAATAATGAGCGTAATCAAATCAATCTTGTAAAGATGTTAAATGAGTTCTCATTGAAGTTATCTCTAAATAGGATTTACTACTTGAGCAATGATTTACAAGGCCATTAAAGAGATAAACGTGATGCACCATGGGAGCAGTAAATGACCATCTTCCCACTGACTCAACAAAATCTCTCTTCGTACCCCTTTTCTAATTGTATTATCCATTTAGCTGCAGGTGAGCAGCTCCTGAATAATGGATGACCACTGGTAATGGGGTGCATTAGTCTCTCACGCTCAAAGGTCATATAAATAGATCTGATAGTCCGAGCCCCCACAGGGAGCAGCTCCTGCTGATCTAGGAGAGCAGGGAACTGGGCTGGGACATATACCACGTGTCCAGTCTCTTTTTAGCACCTCAGAGTGAAAAGATGGATTCTCGTAAAATGCAGATCTGATAAAGTGGCCTTTATCAAGACAGAGAGGTGTATGAGTCAGTGAAAGTGAGGATATTTTTAATGCTTTATCGAACAGGTTGCTATTTGAGTCCGCTTCTTTATCATAAGTGAGTAGCATATAATGTATCATTTGCAATAACAACTCAGCCGATAACGGCAGATACTCCCACATTTCACATCTTAAACACCTAGTAATCAGATAATCTGTGTTCTGAGAGTTCACACATGTTCGCATTTCTAATGTTGGACCCCTCAGTTCTGCGAATAAGGCAAGCATTTCTTTGTGGTTTCCAGTTCAGTGGCCTATATGTGACAGCCAGCAGCCAATATGCAGAAGGAAAAGAAAAAAGGTCATGTGAGCTTGCAAATTAATCTACCAGCATGGCCTCGCAAAAAAAGAAAAAGAGGAAACATGTGAGAGAGGAAGACAAAGTGTTTCTACCAAGTCAAGCGAGGTGCCTCGCAAAAACAAAAAAAAACACAATAGCAAAGTAAGTTGGTACAACTGTATAACAACAAGCCCACAGATGAGTTGTTTATCTTTGACGGAATAACTCAACCCCATACGTGAGCACATAAAGTGTGTCACCCAGCTCGGGGTTGCTTTTGCACTTCAGATTTGTATCAACACCTCAAGCCATTACCGAGTAGCTGGTACATGAAAAGGTGGTACATGAGGTTGCAAGCTACATCCTGTTTGAAACTAGGTGCAAGTATGATACTCCACCCAAACTGTCAACAAGTGCCTGATTCATATCCAACCACCACTTTCTAAATGGCACAGTTTCATGAACTAAAATGTGATATTTAAAATGAGCACTGTAGGCAAATTATTACTGTTGTAATTTTTCTTACCTGGGATATCAAAGTGAACTAAATCAAAAGCTTGGGTAATGTCGGAAATATACAGAAGAGGGCAAGGCATAAGGGATATTATTTTTTTGTTGATAATTTTCCAAGAATAAAGTGTAAATGTTGAGAATAAAGTGTAAATGTTGAGAATAAAATGTAAATGTTGAGAATAAAGTGTAAATGTTGAGAATAAAGTGTAAGAATAAAGTGTAAATGTTGAGAAAAAAGTGTAAGAATAAAGTGTAAATGTTGAGAAAAAAGTGTAAGAATA
>CALSBV010010214.1:7923615-7991662 GCA_943590825.1 Bovichtus diacanthus
TCACGTCTATACAGTAAATATGTAGATGAAGCTGGTAGACATTAAGCTTACCTTGGCATAAAGACTGTCCAAAGGTTAACACACACATCTTTTGTACACTACTGTAAATGTCGAATTCTTTTAATAGTTTATGGACAACAACGGAGATATTTAATAGAATCAGTTTGTTGTTTCCTTTGGTGTTTTAATAGATGTGTTGAAAATAAGAAAGAAATATAGAATATCGACAGCCTTCTACTCTAATTCATTTATCAACTAAGTTATTCACATGTAAGGATTTTCTACTTTTATCTTTTTATGTCATTGTAACTTGAATATCTTTTGGTTTGGTTTTGGTAATCTTTCATTCAACCCTAAAACGTGTATGAACATTCACTGTATTATAGTATTTATACTGTAGATTTTAAAATGTTATACATAGCCTCAGTTTTCATGTATAGGTTTCACGTGAAAACATTCAGTTGAACAGAACTGAACTAAAATATTATTTAAATTCAATACATCAATACTGCGGTGACATTTGTTGCGTTTTGCTTTACCTTTATGACTCATACCTGAAATAGACATCCGATACTGGTTTGAGTCACAAAGGTTTCTTTTCCGTCATCGCACTGATGTAGACTTGAAGTAAACTGAAATCATGAATAGCCCGTGGCTTTCCTGCCATTACCCCTCCAGTCTGACCTCTATATGTCTCAGTCTGACCACAGAGCACTGGAGGAAGAGAAAAAAAAACTGGTTCTGCTCCTTTAATCAATTCTCTATTCTGACACTTGGCCTGACAGACTGAATGAGCAGAACGCCTCACACATGTGTGAAGGTACATTTTGATGAGCCAATTCAATAGTTATGCACATGTGATGTGATTGAATGCCACGGGCAGACAGTGGATGTATTAATATTGATCGTTTCATTTCAGAGGGGTGGTGCGGTTCATAAAGTGGCATGCAGGTTGGATTTGTGACTATAAAGCAATTTCACAGAGGCAAACTCTGCTCTGGAGACAGAAATTATGTTAGAGGTTGAGTTTATTCTTATGTCTTGTTCGGCTCTGCACGACTCGACTCACCTAGCTGAGGTGTTATGTGCCTCAGTGAAAGTGAATTGAAGATGGTTTATCAGAGAGAGACAAACAGAGAGCGCGAGGGAAGGAGCCTGCGATTGAGTGCTACCAGCAGAAGCATTGTCCCCTCGCTGAGTGACACACCATCTCTTCCTCCCCGGACACAGACCCTTCTTTGTTTGTTCCCTGGGGCCAAACGAGTTCAAACAGAGGGGAGCGGAGGGGGTGGTGGGGAGTGGGACTGCAGAGCGGAGAGAGGAATCTTTGGATGGAGGGATGGAGGGCGAAAAGAAGGAGATGGCAGAGACACAGACTGATGAAGAGAGACTCTTTTGCCTGACAGGATGCAGGCCTGTTTGGAAAGGAGGAAAGGCAAAGGGGTGGAGGTAGTGTGTGTGTGCGCGTGTGTGTGTGTGTGTGTGTGTGTGAGATGGGGAGAGTCTAGGAGATGGGAGGGGTGTTCCATGTGAGAAAGAGAGAATTAAGGGGTATTTTCAAAGCAGGCTTTGCACGCTTTCCCTGCATCTGTGGTTACGGGTAGCCCATGAAAAGAGTTTGTGTGTGTGTTTTTGCATGGAGGAGGATTTAATGCATGCATTGCGCTCCCACATGCGCGTCCATGTGCTTGCGTATGCGTGTGACTCTCTGCTTTTTTTTGTGTGCGTCATGTACTCACAAACTGCAGGAACACGTGTCCCAGGGCTTGCTGAGGCTGAGGTTCGGGCTGCAGACTGGTCTCCACTGCAGACAACACCTCTTTGTGCAACTCCAGGATGTCCTCAATGTTTGAAAACAGAATCTAAAAACAGGGGGGGGGTGATGTAAAGGGAGGGGATATGGAGGAAGGAAGAGATAAAGAGGCACGTTGGAAGGAAGAGAGGGAAAAGAGCAAGGAAGTGGCCAACAGATGGATGGAGATGAGGGGAAAGAAGGCAAATCCGTGAATGAATATTATATCCGAGCATTATAATATATAAACAAAACAATCATTTCACATAGTGACTAGTAGGCGTGGTCTTCTGTAGTACTCAAGAGGCAGTCATACCTTGACATGTTCAGGTGAGAGACACTGTTGATCGTCTGCATTTTTCCTGATTCTGTACAGAAATGCCTGAAAAGGGAAACAGAAACAAAAGCACGTTTCAGAATAAGCACTGGGATTTTATTGTTGATGAGGCAGGGGGCTGAAGCGTTGACATCTATGAGAATAGAAACACGGGGAGTTTTGAGCATCCCGAGAATCTGATTCGCGATCAACAAGATAAATAGTTCTTGAAATCCTGAACCATCGAAGTTGAAGTCCAGGTTCCCTCAACTGATTATGTTTTTAAATGAGTAACGTATGCACTCTTTGCTTTGAGGAAAACAGATGCATATGCAATAAAAAAAACCAGATCATGTCACATTACTATGCATGAACATAAACAACAGTCACATGAACACTCGCATACTTAGAATAGCCTTTCGTGGTGCTATACAAAGACAGACAGTCACAGTTGTCTCACTGTCCCTCGGGTACCACAGAACTATACGATAAGGAGTGCTTTTTTTTCCCCCACTATCTTGTGACATTTAAAGATCACTGTATGGATCTCTTATAGTGGAAGTTAATGCACCTGAGCATTCAGCTGTAAAACAGAAGAAAGAAACAAAACCGCTTCATTGTTGCAGCGCCTCCACGAACCACTTGACCGAAGACGGCCGTAATAGGCTCATGTCAATTTGAGCTTTGCGTGTGTGTGCAGTTTTGTCCGTGTGAGTGTACGTATGTGTGAACATGCCTGCCAATCAGAATCCTGACTTAGAGGGGGTAAAAAAAAAAAAAGAATGGTGAAGAGAAGGGAAGTGAATCTGCAAACAGTTTATTTTATTCTCTCTTCCCCAATTCTCCATCTATCAGATCAGTCTGCGTCTGACAGGCTTAACCTGTCTCAGCCCGACTGTCCGCCTCAGTTCCAGATGCCAATACTGTCTGGAAAAGAAAGGGATAGAGGAGATATGAATCCCCAAACCACCAAATAAAACTCCACTCCTGTAGCTCCGTTCATCTGGCAGGCTCCTGCTGTTGTGTCTGCCTGCATTTCAAAGTCGGAAAATTGATAGCGTGCCACGTAGACGAAGGGTGTTACAAAAGAGGAGAGAGAAAAAGACGCTGGTTTCAATGATGAATGTACAATGATTATGAAATTCAAGTATTACTGCTGTTGCTCTAAACCTTTCAGCTGAGTCACACCTGCCGCTTAAAAGTTACAAGGATGAAACTAGCAGCACAATGATCTGTACACCGGCAGTAGGACACACATGTGAAAGTGTCAATGGTTCCAGTGGTATCTATCTTCTTTTATTTTTATTTGTTCAGGTTTTGAATCTGTGTCGTGGAGTTTCAGCCTCAATGTCAATACAATGGATGCGTATGCAATTTCATTTTTAGTGCTCACAGCATTGGAAAGTGACAAAAATGTTAAATAAGTGATGTACAGATTAAAGATCTGGAAATATCTCATAAAAGAATTGAGGAATTCTGGACGCTTTTTTGATCCTACGTTTTAGACAGTACTTGAAAAGTATTAAGATTCAATGTCCAGTACAAATAAACTTCATTGGAAAAGAAATAGAAAACTTCAGCCACTGTGTTCTCAGGTTTATCAAGAGCAACACAAAATGCTGACTAGATGCAACTAGAAGTACGAAGATCCGTTTTTTTGTAATTTGGTTGAACAGACCCTTTATGGAAAACCTTTGCATGCTCTATACAGTCACACATAACATCAGGCAACTACATGTATTACTTACAGTAAGTCGCTTGCCTATAATGAAAGACTGACACTTGTAATCACACATTTGCTCTTAAGATAGAACCCAGCCAACCAAGCAGCAGGCAGCAATCATATCATTTCCTCACAGACCGAACACTTTGGGAGGATTGTCTCCGGTATTTTTTTTTCCGTCTTCACTGGCTTTTGCGTAGGTCGTACCAAAATTGAAAGAAAAGGTCCTTAGCAGTGAGCTGCGACCTCGTTAATTAAGACCAGCATTAAAGGGAAGCAGTAGCTGTTGTTTTCTTGACTGGTTTAGGGAGGGAGTTGATTGTGCTTGAGGCGTACACTAATTAAATCTCCCATATGGCAACTTGTACCATGTCCACAGTGGAGGAGTCAGTCATGTGAGAGATTGCTCCCTGGCAGAGAAGACAAGAAGAGGCAGGAAACAAGGCTTTTCCTCAGTCGCTGTCAGATGTGGGAGAGCAGGGTTACGGCGGGGCGGGTGCCGGAGAGTGCAAAGAAAAACAAAAAAAAGGGAAAGGGACAATGGTGACAGAGGTAAAAACCTGCAGTATCCAGACTTTGGAGTTGTTCCTTATTGACATCTACCATCCAGGCAGGATTCACTCTTTCAACAAAATGTGCCACACAGATGTGGTGACACGGGGATCAGCAGGGAGGAAGGAGGGAAGGAGCAACAAAGAGATCTTTTCAGTCCAGGTCCCGCCCGCAACACGGCCATTCTCACCCAGGGTTGTTTTGGCTGTCTTCATTGTTCCATCACAAAGCATACAGGTTTATTTGAAGAGAAAATTGGGAGGCTTTCTCCGTTTTCAGTAGAGCCACAGTACACAACAGAACAGAGCATAAACTGGGCATACACACCAAGCAGGTCTAAATTGACTTAAACTCTGGATTTCTATAGTCTGGGCTGTAATATTTTGAGACAGGAAATGTCCCCAAAAGTAGGTATTTCCTAACTAAAAGGGAATGAGTCTCCGTCTGTCTGTCCGTTAAGTTTGTAATTGACGATTTTGCAATGCTGAGGACCCAAGAAAGTCCAGTGTCAAGTGTGTCGAGTTATTTTTGATGAGCTGTTCTCGAGAAAGCTGCAAGTAGCAGTACCGGAGGCCAAGCTATCGGCCGAACGGGCACTGCAGTAGTGGGTATAATTGGAAGGATGTTGACATCTGACGGAAAGCCGTTCACTGTGCTTGCAAAGCCAAGCATCATTATTATGCAAACTGCAGATGGACTGATTTTCATATTCAGTTATTTCTAGAGTCCTTAAGTAATGACCCCCAGTGAAAGCAACTCCCTGTCAAGAGAACAGACAAATCACTCATACTTAGCAGAACGTACAGAGCCTGAAATCTCATTTGTTTTGCTTTCCTCCACAGCCCTAATCTGTAATCCCGCAAAATGACAGGTTACCAATACTCACGGACAAATTACGCGTAATTCCATGTGACTTTGTCCAGATTCTCTTGATAATTTGGCATGAAAAGTCATTATTTCCCACTGTGGTTTGGATATTACAAAAAAGAAGCAGATGTGATGGCACCCTCAGATAACCCTCGGCAGATTACAAATCGTGCTTAATTTGCATGGAGAGGACAATACCTCAGAGCATTGCACACACAAACTGACATTAAGATACGAGATGATTATTGAAAGAGCCAGCCGTTCCACAGTACGAAGCTAAGCCAGTTGTTCTTGGAAAAAGATCAATCATGAAAGGTAAACACAGTACTCATGACGAACACTGTAACTCTACTCGACCCACTTGGTACATGTTGAGCTCATTACTTCTTAATCAACATGCAGAGAGGCAGCAGGATGCGGGCGGCGGCCCTTGTTTACTTTCAAATATCCATCTCATGTGACCCGTCTGCCTCTTTTCTGACATGGGCACATCGTCATCAAGTGAGCCGAAGGTGTGTAATCACGTTAAGTGGAGGCTCACACTTTGACGAATAACATGTGGGCGACATTAAAGATGAATAACAATAACTCTGCCAATGTTGGTTAAGATATATAGATTTATCTTTCTGTGGGGAATCCGATTCGGCCACAGGTCAGCTATTGACCCACACGGTTGTGAATTGGATGTGGATGAACTCGGAGATGTTTTGAAAGCCCAACTTGTGGTGATGATACATCTCCTTGGATAAAACATGACTGTGTATATTCACTGCACCCCTTCTTGCATAGGTTGACCTTACAGCAGATTGTGCCCACAAGATGCCGAGTTAATCCGATACCTAAACATAGTGATGACATTAATCAATGTGTTAATAATATTTGGTCAGATGGGACACAAATTCATTTTTTGAGACCCTTGGATTCATAATCATGAGTCAGAGTGGCTGCACAGAGGGGGCTCAGCTGCTGCACGGAGCACAGCAGAGTTATTGCACACGATGGTCTCTTGCCACAGGGGTGATGGGTTGTTAGGGGAAACTGCTCATGATGCAACCCCCCGGGAGACTGCACAACCACGGAGCTTCTTGATAAACCACAAAGTAGCTGCCAAGTACGACACTAGCGCAGAATTATACCACTAATATTTCAGTATGGTAAAGTCCAACTAATGGGATGTAGTGAACAGTGTTACTAAAAACATCAAATTCACATGTTCCATTGTCCTCTCAGTAGTCAGGCTTTTAATATTCCACACTGCCGTTATGCAAGAATTGCAGCAATAAGACAGTGTCAGGACTTTCCTTAAGTTCTTTTGATTGCTCAATAATTGTTCGAGATTATTTCCTCCTCAGTCGCCCTCAAAACGCCTGTACACTTCAAATCCCTTCATAACAGAATTACCTGCACTATGAGTACACTATAGTACACTACTAAATCCTGACAGCAATAAGCAAGTTTAAGCAAAATGTCATTATGTATTGGCTTGGTATCTTCTTGTCAGTGTAGCGATGTATGACAGGCTGGTGAAACGGTGTTAATTGTATGTAAATGGTCGAGAATCTACAAATCTTTAAACTATTTATTTACTACAGAAGCCAAACAGAGGAAGGTCATGGCCTTAAGTATCTTTATACCAGGGAAAAAGGATTTGATTCAAACTGCAAAGTGCAATCCTACGTGATCGCAAGTTCCCAGAAACATGTGTGCTTTGTATAGCATATTAGCTTTTTGGTGGCATTTTCACAACCCCACACCCCTTCCTCTCCCCTCATTTAGAAACTGCTGCACAAGGGTGTTTTCACACTTGAACCAACAAGACATTTTTCTGGACCCGACGCCGTTTGGCCCAAGAATTACGGTAAGTTTACTCAAGTGAAAAACCTCCTGCCAAAGTCAGGTGCACTTCAGAAAAGCGCTTTCAGGTCCACAACAAATGTGAAAGCCAAGCGTCCTATGAGTCACTATAGTCATTTTACCTCCGTGGTGTGAATGAATGTAAAGAGCATCCCACAAAACAGTCTGGTGGAGGTCTGTACTGAGCCTTGTGTGTTTAGAACTGTGTTTAGCCTCATTTGAAGATGCTACCTGGTGCACAAGGTGCATTATCTATCCACGCGTTCAAAGGATTGTCGTGCCAAAGCAGACATCACTCTTCCTCCCAAACTTCTAAAGAAACTAGCCACGGTCTGTGCTCAAGTAGACCGAGTATGAAACTGCCCTTACATCAGTTCACATAAAAGCTGTCCAAAGTGCAACTTGCTGAATGGGCACCTGAGCAAGTTGAAGGGAGGTTGGGGGGTCCCGCCAAGGTGAGTCACTGTCAGTCTTATTGCAACCATTTATGTGCGAGAAAAAGTGAAGACAAGTTAAAAAAAAAATTTTAAAAACTGCATAAGAAGAAGTGCACATGCATGCCCCCGTTGTTGAGTTTGTGGCATGCAAACAGGAAGTGAAAACTGAACAAAAACTAACACTCTTTTAGGCAACCAAATCATTGAAAAGAATTGTGTTTCTTTTGAAGGAGATAGGCAGTGGTTCAGCTCGGGGGGGGGGGGGGGGGGGGGGATAAACAGTCTGCAGAATGAAGCAGTGCCTCTCGACACAAAAGCAGCAGATGTTTTTTTCAGAACAGGAAGTGTGGCTTTTGTGCAAAGGAAGTATATGACATGTTTGACTGGCCACTATAATCAACTGTGTTCTAAGTAAAGTCTGACAGTTTTGTGCACGCATGCAACCAAACTGTGACAAATAAATCACATTGTGCTCTATATACACTTGAAAAGATTCAAATTATGGACTTTACCCTTAACTTTGTGGCACAACAGTCACACAATAATGAGACTATGTTGTCTATGTTTGAAGGCGCCGACGATGACAGAATGACTAGTGGAAGATAATGCTACTTATTGCTATGGATTGAAAGGAACGGTCAGAAATGCAAAACCACTGTCTTCATTATTTACACGTGCAGTTTCCACCCATCAAAGTACTTGGCGGGCTGAAAAAAAAAAACAAATGCCTAGCCCAACATCCACTATCACTGTTTAACACAAATAACTGGTCTCGTGTCATATGAGGCACCAGGCGTCGTCTCATATGACCAACAGCCAAAAGGGTCAGATTTGGGGGGGGTTTGCTAAATGTTGAGGGTTATTAGAGCGAGGAGGGGCCAGACAGTAAGGTGTGAAGATACAGATGGACCATATGCTGGTGTGGGTTCAGTGTTCGCTCCACTGGGCAGTGAGCAGGAGGCCTGCTGCCTTCACGTCTGCCTTGTCTGCTTCTGAACAGAGCTTTCTACCTGCCGCTGAGCCAACTACGCAACATGACTCAACAATAGCTTCACATCTTTGAGTCAAGGTCCTCATTTTGGTCTAGAACCCTTTTACTAGTCTGCCATTCATTCATCATTTTCATTATCGATTAATCTGCTGATTATTTCCTTGGTTAATTGTTTGGTCTATAAAATGTCAGAAAATGGTGAACTATGTAACCACGAAAGCCAATTACTTAACATAAGAAACTCTGCACACGTCATAATTTCTAATAGGGAAATAACTAGAGAAGTAAGAAACAGTGGTATTTGTCAAACGAGATGAAGTTGTGACATGGGAGTGAGTCAGGCACATACAGTAGGTTTGAAGGAGTTGGAGCTGCTGTCACACTGTTGGCAGGGGATGTTCACTCAGTCGGGTGGGGAGGATCTTTTTCATTTGTATGTTTACACTCGGCAAAGGTTATGCATATTAAACAGGGATTAATGGGAAAATTAATGTCTGTGAGGACATGGTCACTTGGCACTTCGACCGACATTTTGGTAGACTTGGTGGCGTTGTACTGGGTTGCCTTATACTGAGAGGTGTTTTTAATATTTTTAGGGAAGTGTCAAAACATTTCTGTTGCTGTATTCCAGAAGTACAAAAAAAACCTTACGAAATAATGAGGGTTAAGTAAAAAACTGGGTTTTTTCCTGGCATTTTAAGTCCACGAAGATATAGAAATATATATATATTTATATATATATATAAATATATATATAAAACTTGTTGGCCTTCTAGACAAAGAGGTCAATATTATAATTGGACTCAGAAGAAACGTTGACATATATGCCATGTATCACTGCCATTCCCTTTAAATAAGTTAATTCATAGCCATTAACCTCCATTTTATAAACGTACTCTTGTGTAACGCGGACAAACAGAATAACCTGATGGATTATGTACTTCCTGTTGGTCACAAAAGCAAATGCACATGTAATATATGGGAAATCAATAGAGAGGTGCTGTAATGGATGCACACATTTCTTTGAAGGAACATTTTATAGAGCATCTGATAATTGAATAAGTCTGTTTATTAGTGGGCCGCTCAGATTGCACCATACTATGCACATCACTGTTTTCATTTTTAAATATCAAGCTTGGTGCTCTTCTTGGTAGTAGACTTCTCTCATTCTTGCAGCTTCTCCATATTGAAACTAAGGATGGTGTTAATGGGAACAAAACAGGGCCTTTTGCTGATTGCCCATGGCTACATCAGCATTCAGCAACAATGCTGGGCCATCTCACTCAATTCAGATATCTCACAAGAGACCCCGTATATCAAGCTCAAGTTCTAACACTTGTCAGGGTTTTTCCAGCCGGCCCTGAGAGCCCCTTTTCAATTCGCTGTGGTTCCCACACCTACTGAAACAACCCTTGAAGCAGAATCACAGATCCACAGATTCTACTTTTCTATGAGAGTTCTCAGGTCACCAGCCTCAAGCTCTCTACCCCTCCTTACCCAAGAGAAAACAACAACAAGCTAAAAAAAAAACAATGCATCTATTAAGGGTCTCTCTTTTTGTGGAGAGGATTGGGGTGGCCAGCCACAAAGGGGGACAGGGCAGTTTTGGAGAGGCAATGGGGGCCATTTTAGGGTCGACATGGCATGAAATTGAATAAATAATTGAAGAAATCCCTTCTTTGTGGCCTGAGCACTGTGGAGCCAGAGAATGGCCCGTGGCGTTGCCACAATGAGGGACCCCAGCAAACCTTAGCAGACTACTTTCTCTCTGAAGCCGTAATTCACATCTCTCCCCAACCCTCCATAAACTCCCTCAGCTCGCCTTCAAGCGCCAACCAGTCCCTTGCTGTCTTCCAAGAGAAACCCCTTTTTGGCAGAGCCAATCACCAAAACACAAAGTCTTCTTTGAGTCTCGTCCAGTTTTTTTTTTTTCTACCACTCTCACTCACTTCCGCTTTGAAGGATTTTAAACTTCAGGGCTCTTTGAGTTGGGCGGAAACTAAACACTACAGGGGGATGAGACAGAGTATTCGACCACAGAGAACAGACAGTCAGCACTGGACCAGAGACTTCCTGTTGAAGACTGCCTACTCATCAGCCCTCATCTGCTCTATTGCATTAATGAATGCATTATGCACATGATGAATATGTAACACAAACTTTCAGTAACACTTCCCTCAGCCTGGATCTGGCTCAGAAAGCCTTTGCAGTCCATCAACATTCTGCTTTCAAAGGCTGCTGTAGACATTTAAATCTTCTGAGAGTGACTTGTTTTTATTGGACAAGTTGGCATGACGCACATAAAACTAAGGGGCAATTTTCACCATCTCATTTAGCTGGATTCTCCCGTGGCTGCATGTAATTAATGTGTTATAAATATCCTTTATGATCGCTCCACTTTTTCAGGTTGTTAGGCAGCATGTCACACAATTATAAACTCCCTCTCAATCCTGTCACTGACATCTATAAAAACAGAAGACAGAAGCACACAACACTAGTTCTCATGTGATAATTGGAATGTAAATCGCTTGTGTGCTAGAAGACATGTCTAATATGCGTTTCCCCATTTCTACACCGAGTGTTAACAGCCAGCTAGTCAGACTTGCACATCTGCTTCAACTTGTAAATCTGTCAAAATGGACTAACTTTATCTATATTTGACATGTTTATTTATATCAACTACTGCTGCAATGACATATTCTTTTCACAGATCAAGTTCAGCTTCCATCTCTGCTAAATAATAACCTAATTTCTCCTCTACTAGTGCTTGACAGGTGTGTCTGTGGGCCCTTTTTCTAAGTGGCTTTCCTGTTGAGGGGTGACATGTGGTGATAACATCATGGACCAGATTGCAGAGGCCATCTGGACGACGGGACGTGAGTTTTCTTGGTGCCGACAGACGTAGAGAATCACAGACTGGATCAGAGTGTGGCGAGTATGGCGTTGAGTGAGCCATCAGAGACATGTGGAGCTTCGGACAGACCAAAGACAGCTGATCATTTTAAACTATAATCAGTTAGCGATTTCATACATTTTCAGAACACAATTTATTTGCTTTCATATGTGTAGCATAACCAAGCAAAAGCCAAACTAAGAATGCCACGCCTGACTTTCAGCTGGGCAGACATAAACAGTGTCATGAAAATGGCGGTAAAGAACCAAATTAGTGTCCCATACCACACAATAATGGTCATTTGGCAAAGCAGGGGGGGGAAGATCACAGAGAACACCCACTAGATCTGACTCAAACGGTATTTACCAACCTGATTTACAGACAGCAGCTAGTTAAAGCCCTCACTGTCTGAAAAAGTTTTATTCTAGCTTGGAAAAACACTGATGCAGCTGACCTACATTGTATCTCAACTTCTCATTTTGGCAGTCACTAACCATTTGTGTTAGTTTCCACTTCTGAAAGCTTCTAGGATCTTTTTGATTCACAATATTTCATCCGAGTACAAACAAAAATACAGCAGAGAGATAACAGAGCGTGGAATTTAAATTGTTAAACTGAACCACATGTGATCGTATGATGAGAAGAAAATACAGTCCTGGTAAAAAATATATATTTAAATCCACATTTAAACAAGGGCTCCATGTTATTGTTTCTTCTGTCACACATCTATCCTGTAAAAAAGGGGTCATGTAAATCGCAGCTGGAGGCAAAGAAATCCCCAAAAAATATGGCTGCGATAATAATTCACCATGTCAAATCGTTGTACCATTTCCTAAAATGTTTCCGGTCAGCATGTGAGAAACCAAAGCATCACGGTAACAGCTCAAGCATGTATGACTCAAGCCTTTCATCATGCCATGTTAGTTGGCAAAAATGTCATCACATTTGAAAAAATGCCAAAGTAAAAGCCCTTCAGCAACAAGGCCCGAGCATTTGTCAGCAGCGGTCGTGAAGAGTTACAACAACATAGCCTGCAGCCTCTTTAACTCGTGGGGTTAAATAACATAAACAGGCAAAGCTCTCCACTCATTTGTAAAGTTAAAAATCGTTGATCTTAGAGCTAATGCTGGAGCTAAGGGTAAGACAATTGTAAATGTCCTCTGTTCGGTATTGTGTGGCAATTAGCAAAAAAAAAATATTAAATCCGACAGTGTTTGGTCATTCGTGCATCTCCCCGGCACCTTCGCGTCGTTCCACCACTCACTCATGCTGCCACACACAGTACGCTCTATTAATTCTTACGCTGAACGAAGCATCATTAGACACACTTTTCATTCAGTTTCGTCACAACACGTACACCAACAGTCGGCCAGAAGAAGTGAGAATGCTACTTTAAGACTGACATTGTGAAAAGGCCCGATGCATGCAGACCAAATTAATGGACAAAAGAGATAAAGATGGACGGGAAAAGGAGCACGATTCATAGAGTCATCTCCCACCCGTGCACGTCTCTGATCCTAGAGTCCACTTGCTCCACTCTGGATAACAGAACGCCAATTTTATTTGGAGGAAAACATCTCAAATGAGATAGGTTGGACGATGATGTCATGGCATTATCCTGGCCAAAATAATTGCGATTCACGTTATTATCCCGATCATCCTCCAGAGACGCTTAAAACTGCTAAAATAGCACTAAAACATACTGTAATCCCTTTACCTTACATTTGGTTCAGAAACAAATATTTCTATTGCATCACAAATAGTACACATATTTTTTGCATGAATAAACTATTTTAAAAAAGCAACATTGTGCGAGTCTGTTCTTCTTACATGATAATTCCTGTATTTATTTATTTTATAATCAGGCTCTATTTTAAACTTCTCTAACATGATAACAAGCTAGAACAGCGTTTTCAAGTAACTGGTGAGGATATTCAAGATTATCCAGATAATAGAATCCACCACAATCAACTTTTTGGGAGTGTTTTATTACACCAACTATTTTCATAATCAATTAATCAGCGCGGGTCATTTCTTTAAGAAAATAAAAGTCAAAATTCTCTGATTCCAGCTTCATAAATGAAAAGATTTTCTGGTTCCTCTATAAACAGTGAACTGAACATCTTTGAGTTTTGGACGCCATACTGGGCTTTGTGAAACACTGATTGATATTTCTTCACAATTTTCTGACATTTTATAGAACAAACAACTAATTGATTTATTGCTAATCCATATAGGTATATATATATACCATATATATGCTAACATATAAGTCCACATAGTTATTGCGTTACAGTTACTTCAAAATGCATTTGAGAAACAGCTTTTGTGGCCATGGAACGAGAGACAAGCTTAGGACTGTGTTGGGTAGTGTGTGATGTGTGTGATGTGTGTGTGTGACTCTCCTTCTTTGTCCCATTGTGTCGTGTGAGCAGCTTCCTGGCTGGACAGCATACAGGCATTCTACTCTGACCCGCCCTGATCGGGCAAAGCTTCAACAGTCCTGTAATCTAACCCAGGCATTATCAAACATCTTTGCCATATTCTCCACATTTAAGAAGCTTTCTGTCAATTTGTTCTATGGTCGTTTTGTTGTTCAGCATTTTTTCCTAGGAGGAGAAACGACCTCTGACCCTGAAAGAAGCCACACATCTGGTTGCATTTGAGAAAGCAAACAAACATTGTAAGCCTGCTGCCACAGTTCGTAAACCAAAGAGGCAGCTCCCGAGGGAAAGTCTGCGCCAAGTCATTCTGCAGGTATCCCTCCATCCTATTTATTCACCCCTTCAAGTGTGTTCTCAAAAACATGCTGCACAGTTACTGCACCGAGTATCCACCCTGAGAAAGTACGTGTCCCAACTTTGTCCGGGTCATGATCCTCAAGGGGACGTTGGAGGTCTCGTGTTGCCGCGCTTTTACAATTCAGGCCAGGTCACCCACTGTATCGTATATCAGCCTGTTGACAAGCACTTCACAGAGCTTTGCACGTGCACAGTGGTAGACTCTCTCATTTGCCGTTTGCTCCGGTCATTAAAAACAATCCCTGTTAACGAAAGAGTGCGTCTAAAAAGTCTCTCTGCATTCCTGGCATTGCGATGATCTGATATTTGACACAGTAAAACCAGTAACCCGATATAACACTGATGACTTCTGGTTCACCTCTGCACACTTCAGATTCTACAGCTCCCGCTCCTGAATACATTCACTCCTTTGATTGCATAACATAGAACTACTCAAATAGAAACATTGAATGCATTAAATACCTTAATAGGTAATAATAATAATTAATAATGTACCCAAAAGGATGCCAATGTTCATTTTCACATGCTTCCATACTGATCATGTAAAAATTACTTTTCTCCTATATGCCAATTCACAGCTGTAAGAATCTGAAAACATCTCTTGTGGAGGAAAGGAGGGGTGTTTTAAAAAAAAAAAAAAAAATGTTTTTACATCATGCCTCTGGGTGTTACAGTGGTTTAGACTTGTTAACTTGAATTCTTAAAATTCCTGCTGCAGTCTCATGCCTCAAAGAAATGGCTTATCAACACACATGACTAAAAAAAAGCATAGAGATTAAGTTGGAAACTGGCATTTATCCCCATTTATGTAACACGCTGCATTGTAATGAGTTAGTTTGGCACTGTAACCGTGGCAAAAAGCTGCACTGCAAGGTACCAATTGTCAAGAGCGAGATGGAAGGGTGCACAGCGGCAAGATAAAACAGTGGTGTATGCATTGACCTCAGGCTAAGGTAACGGCAACGGGCACTGCTTTGGAAACAGATGGCCTACAAAACAAGTCGCTTTCAACTCTATCTAACCAAAAATCCAAAGCCTGTAGATCTAGCATGACTAATCAAATGGGATGGCACAATATTTTTAAACCAAAAATGTTTAGTTTTTCCACTTTGAACACCAGCAAATAACCTCCCATAACCTGGGAGTTCCAAGATACACGATGAGACCCTGCATCCCATCTCTCAAGTCTTACTAAGCAGCAGAATTTAAAGCACGGTAATAATAAGAACAAACTCACAAACCCCAGCAGTAACTGTTCTACCTGCTGTTAGGACTCCACGGGCTGTTTTTCCCCTTCACTCTTGCTATATATGTGATGTGTGCCTGTGTTTGTATGACTTTAGTGGTGCTGAGGTTGCAGTGAACTGAAACCATAGCGTTGTGGCCAAGATGAGAGTTAGAATACGAAGCTATTTATACCCCTCGAGCCCAGAGAAACTTCATGTTGGTCTTTCCCACCATGTGGGGAGGGCTGGAGAGATGGAGCGGAGGGGGAAAAAAAAAAAAAAAAGAAAGAAAAGAGGTATACACAGGGCTCAAGTTTGGAGAGGAAGCTCAAGGCTGGCTTCCTGCATGTCCGTCTTCCTGGGCACCAGTCGGATAATGCGTTTGTATGAATGTACGCGCGTCATCCTGTTTGCTCAGCAAGCCTCGTCAACAGTAACTACAGGTGGACGTATAGAAAAGTCAACAACGGCAAAAGAAGAGGTGTGAAAAAGGACACAAAAAAAAAATAAAACTGCAGCTGTAAAGTCTACGTGCTGTCACACACCAAAGCAAAGTATCATTTATCCACACAAACACGCATCAGTATTGGACATGTTATCTCACTTGTGTGTGGCCCAAAGCAAGGGTCACGGAGGCCAGGACTTCCAGATGTTTCCTATTATCCCGCAGCCCTGACGAGACCTTCCTGGTCACCCTACTCTCAGTCTCACACTTCTCAGAATCAAGAAAGAAAGGTCACAAGCTGACTTTTTTTTTTAAATACATTTTTTATTGGCCACATGATTCCACTGTTGTTTTAACGCAGACATTGGTCAGTGAGGTCAAAGCATTTAAAAAAAAAAGACAGCTTTTAAAACGGCATTTTTATGGCGATGAAGGAAAATCCCTCACGTCTAGCGGGTATGACGCCACTGACCGTATGTGTGTCATAGTTAGGCTACACTTTGGTGGATCATGACAGGGAAAATCCAGTTGTCTGGATTAAATCTACAAAGAGCTGCCCTGAGGAAAATCCCCACTAATCTATGACACTGAGAAATGATCAATTCAGACACAAACAAGGGAATTTGCTGCCACATAAGCTCCGCAGTTATCGCCGTAAACTTGGAATTGAAAAGGAACCAGCTTGTTCAAATGAGACTGCTGCTTCCTCTCTACCTCAAAGAGGCAATAGATTTAGAGATTCGCTGTGATACCACTGAGCAAAATGAATCCTCTAATCCCTCCTTTCACACCCCCAACCCCCTTCTCACCTCTTCTCCTCCCACCATCCCTACAAGCTTCCCTGCAGCACATTGGATGAGCTTGTTGGCGCTGGTAATCGCCAGGGGATGAGTGACATGCAGAATGGCTGAGATGCCAAAGCCGGATAACCATCTCTTTTTTTTGTGTGTCATTTGCAATCATTGCGATTTAGAAGCGATTCTGTACGGGGGCTAAAGATCCGGGAGGTTGTGGAAGAGCACAAAAGGTGCAAAATAAAGCAGTGATAAGATATAGAGCGTGACGTGGGCATTTAACAGTGAGCTGCCATTCAATCCGCCACTGTTCAATTTCCATCCTGGACATGGGGGGAAAGAGAACTGTCAGGTGGCTACAGATAGGAGAGAAGCTGAGGGGGTCTATAAAACATCTAGATACTCAAACACACAGCTGAGATAATGTCTTTTTTTTTTTTTTTTTACATTTGAAATAGAGACCTGTCACGATATGTCCGGTGTGACTGCAGAAAATGTTTCAGTCATCCGAACCTCAGTGCGTCACGCTGCGGTGTCTGTTCCACAGAATCAAAACTTTACAGTCTGCACTGGTGTTCAACATACAGGCCAGTTGCATCAGGAGAATGGAAAGCATTGCAACCTCAAACAATGTTGTGTTTTCAGTCATTGGTGCGGTTCACCATTCTTGACTGGGGAAAACACCTCTCCCCGTCTGGCTCCTACGTTATCCTCCCTAGCCCCGTCCCCGTGTACATGCATAACTCGCAGAAGATGCGTTAGTCTGTCAAACATTCTCTGTGAGCTGTCAACAGGCATTCTGGGAAATGTAGGAGCTATCTAACTGAACTAGAGGAGGCAGTTGAGAAAAAGCAGACACTCAAATATGTAAAAAAAAAAAAAAAAAAAAAACACAAAAAAAACAACCTTAAATAAAACTTGGAAACTAGTACAACGTCCAACCATTTTTTTCTTTAGCATTTCATCTGCCAATTATTTTCTAGATTAATCATTTGGTGTAGAATGTCACAAAATAGAGAAAAATGTCCAGCCCAGTTTCTCAAAGTCCAGGGTCTTGTTTTGTCAGTCCAAAACCCACAGATATTCAGTTTAATATGACATAAAACAGAGAAATATCCATATTTGAGAGGCTGAAAACAGCATAATCGCCCACGTTTGTATGGAAAATTACTTTAACCAATAATCGCTCATCGAATTGGTTTTGCCGAGCAGCTAACTAATCTTTGCATCTCTATTAGAAAAACAAATCTGATTCTACTCTATAACCACTCTCACTTTTGAGTCCCCATCTCTGCTTAACCTCCTAACACTGAGGGCCTATGCATCCCCAACCCACCTACCCCCCACCCTGAACCACTATATCTTTATTGAAACCATATGCTCTGAGCTCCCACAGCCAGACTTCCCTTATCAACACCACAGTGAGCTGCATGGTGACAAAGCCTCGGCTCCCACTGAGGGAAGGAGAGCAGGCTCAGCTGGACACTGGATGTAGAGCATGGGAGGGGATTTGCAGAGGATTGGTGTCGGTGGAGCGAACTGATGTTCCTGTTCCCTCGTCCGTGTGCTCCTTTAGCAATCGAAGCTTCAGAGCCCCAGTGCCACAAAGTCCTCCATATGGATATTCAGTGGATTTTGGAATGATCTCAACGTACGCACAACCCTATCACATGTAGGGTACATTAATACAGAGCAGCATGCTTTTGGCATTGGCATCAAGGCTTGTTTACACAGTATGCACCCATATGTGAAGATGACTAGTAATGAGGGCAATCGTATGCCTACAGAAAGACTTGTTAGCGAGATGATATGGGAAAAATCACAACAATCTACCAATTTTGACAGAACAGAGCCATGGCACAGAACTGGCATGTGTTTGTTTTTTTATACTAAGAAAGGATGATTCATTGTTTCTGAGGAATTGAGTGCCAGAAGGAAGCATTCGTTATGAAACTGCAAGAGTTGAATGAGTATACCATCCTCAGTTTACCATGAATACCAAAGAAAAGAAAGCCTCATCATAACAAGGAAAACTAGAGAGGAACTGAGCGCAGACCTCCGCCAAGGCCGTTGCCATAAGTGAAAAATAATGTGTGTGTCCGCCCAGTGATTCGGATGTGCTCCAAAATGTAATGGGTTCTTCCTTGGCCCATGCTACACACTTTCACCAAATTTCAGTAAAATCGAGCCGGTACTTTTTTTCTGTAATTCCGCTAACAAACAGACAAACAAACCACAGCGAAAACGTAACCTCCTTGGAGGAGGTAAATACGGACTAAATCTTGACAACTCCATGTCAATGCAGCCTTGCAAAAACACAGGTGATAACAGAATTTCTTTCAAGCCTGACTCCCCTCTGGCTACACACCGTATGGCTTAAATCAAGACATGCCAATTGATGTGATGATGGGGAGGAGCACGGTGGAGGGCACTGGCACTGACAGCTTTCAGATGTTCACAGGAAAAAGCTTCCAGACTTCTCTGATAAATCATTGGGGGCTTTGTCTTTATCATTACGTCAAAGCATGTCCCTCTGCTGCCTGGTCTGTCTTGTAACAGAAGATAAGCCTTGTCTGCTTCTTGTGTAAACGAGAAAAAGGAAGCTGTACCACAGACATGCCCCCGAAAACTCTGTAGAATACAAATGAGTAAAAGAGATCAGGCTTCAGTTGCATAAATCACCTTGAAGCTACATTATGTGGGTATAATCTGGATAATGACTTCACGTCTATATGATCATTTAGTATCTTCGTGACACAAAGGCTACCGTGAACCAAATGTAGAAATGTACAGAATTATTTCAAGAACTTTGAGGAAGTTCCTTAACGCGTGACAGCGCAAGAGAAAGGGGGAACCATAACCATGTTTGACAAATGCTTGCCAGATGTTGAAATCGGATAAATGAACAGAGTCATTAGCATGTTCGCAAGAAACGGCAAGTCAAAATTATAACAGTCACCGATTGCCTTTTCAACCTTCAAGTCAGCAGGATGCCAAAGTGAGTAAGAAGAGCCTGAATCCAGAAAGTGTTTGTGTTTCGTAGCTGGCCCTGACCTTTGACATTGTTGCTGAGGGGGCGACAAAACGAAGGGATTTCCCTACAGCAAGCAATAAAGCACAATAAGGTCACATTATCGCTGTCACATTTCATACAGCCAATTTGGAGTTAACTGCACACTGGCTTTGTCTCAGCTGGAAGGAGAAGCCACCTGCACTGTGCACATATCACAGATGACAAGGCAACAGCGAGGGGAGGAGCAAGACAACGAAAAATGACAAGGAGAATTGAATAGTTTCCTGCAGGTGGGAGCCATCTACACTGTCCCTGTGTTGGGGGCTCAAAGGAGCATGTGAAATGACCAGGACGTTCATTCATCAAAAGGCAGCTGATATAGCCTACAATAAGTGAATAAGTAGCTGTGCTGAAATGGTTTCTTATCTCTGTTTGGAACAAATGAGGTGTGGTGGGGTTGAATGCTCATGAATATCGATTTATTTGCAAAGCCAGTGAGGACTGATTTCACCCTGAGCTTTAACACACAATGGAGAGGTGTGAATGATGCCCATGCCGAATACCCCATGCCTAAATTGCAACAACTCTACCTAGGAATACGTTTCTCACATAACCTTCGTATTTTTCATAGATAACATAAAGCTAAAATGCCGCAAGTTGCGCACAGCAGCAACACACAGCAGGTTGTCCTCTCGGAATAAAGCTGCCAATAAAAAGTCAACCATTGTGCCGCAAACACAAGCTGTAAACATCAGTCTGCAGCCTGTTTATGTATAACAATAACATGTGACTAAAAAGTTAACGTTCACACAGAGATGCTACTCGTACACAGAATGTCACGCCAAACCCAATACGAATTGCTGGTGTTTTATCTTCATACTGTAAGCCGTAAGCTACAGCACGGGGAAATATTTAAGTGTATTTTATCTTGCAATGTGTGACATTTAATGTGCTGTATCTATGCCGGATTGAAGAGTGTAGCCTGTCATTTCAAAAGAATGCCACCACTTGTCTAATACAACGTACGAGACGTGTATGTTGGTCAAGAGGAAAGGCAAACTTGAATTGAAGGATTTATGACAGGGGTTTGGCGTAATGTTGTGTCCGCGTAGAGGAGAGCGAAACGTGACCATAAACAACATGAAAGGTAATGTCAAACTTACCGACTGAAGGAAAAGCAATGTGCGAACATAATCCCTCTCGGTGTTCAGCATTTCATTTAAAACACAAAGCCTGAGCCGCTGCTGTCGGTCCGAGTCCTTGGTGGCGTGGATACCGTTCTCGTGATGCCCGTCGTCCTCTTCCATGATGGTGAGAATGATTGCTCTCAACACAAATACTCTTCTTTTCCGAAGTATCCACTCTTTGCTAAATGTCTGATTCAGTCCATCTTGCAGTAGCAAGTTTTCCAACAAAAAAAAAAAACCCCTCACGAGCAGTGCTGTGCAACGCGCCACACACACACACACGGGAGATAAAAGTTCACCAAAAGTGCCAAACAAGAAGCGCAGAGTCCGGCTGTGTGGTCGCAGCACCAGCTGAGAGCAAGGCAGCAACAGTAGATCCGCTCAGACTGCAGAGAGGTGGAGGAGGTGGAGGAGGAGGCGCCCGGAGACACGCAGGGGCCACAGCTCACTTCTGCAGTGACTGAGCACACAAACAAACAGCACTTTCACAGACACAGCCAACATTAAGTAGCCATATTAACAATCACAAAAACACAAGCGCACGTAAACTCATTAAGTGGCTCCAAAGACACCAGTGATATCATGTAAGAACTCAAAAATGACAGCTGCACTGAACTAATTCCCCATGCTTCCTAGGGGAATAGCTTAAACACACTATAAACCCATATAAATATATTCAAAACATGAAATAAAAGACTAAATTACATACCGTAATGCACGTAATACAGTCGCAGAGTCACCTATACTGTACAGTGTAATTTGTGAGATGAAACAGCCCAGATGTGATACCTCTCTAAAAGACTTTTCACACTGTGAGATGTTAGGATATGCAGTGTGAAAAAAGCCTTGATGAAAGACCAAAGTGGTAGCTAATTAATATTTTTAATTATTTCTTAGTCAAAAGAAATACATGCCAGCAACTGAGGACATAAATAAAAGCCAGAAAGACAAGACCTTCATGTTTCATTAAAAAAAAATGTACCTAGAATGAATTCAAAAGTAAATATTTTTAATTAAGTGTCACGACCAACAACTCTATTATTAAATATTTAACGTGACACTGATGTGTATTGGGTGAATTAGCTTAATATTTAGGCCCCAACCTGTCACAATAGTATCCCACCTGTGGCGACCATTAGCTGGGACATTTAAGGGGAATGCGCCCCCTGGTGGACACGCGCAGAAGTGCACCTCTCAGTGGCAGGATGAGCTCAGGTAATCTGATGAACTCACATTCAAACGGTTAACAAATCCGGCACAACGTCCGGTCTAGAAACCAGCTTGTTTTTCTTGTTATGAGTTATATAAACGACATGTGCTTATTTGACTCCTATATGTACATACTGAACGCTCATTTGAGTCTCGTGCCACATCGCGCGGCTATTATTGAACGTTGAGTCCCCCCCCCCCGGCAATCCTAAAATGTATATATTCTAGTCTGATTATGTCTGGATCATGGATTATTATTATTTTAAATGTATAATTAATACGAATTCAAATGGTATTTTTTCATTTTAAACCACTTCTACACACGTGCACCGGTTCTTGCTGGTGTACATTGTATAACCTACATGCATAAAGAAGTCTGTTAATACTTCATTCCAGCTTCAGGGCGTGGAGGCACACCTACTGTCACAGGGCTGTTCTATCACATTAATAAACCGCTTATGTCATTGCACTCCTCCACCAGACCCACCGTTGAAGCCACAGGCCACATGCATTCCGTTTGTGCTGCAAATATTCATAACAGTGCAACGGTAATGTCTGCATGTTATTCAAGGGTGATTGAGCTATTTTAACTCATTAAAGAGTCACCGAGATCTAAATATAAAGTTGCTTCTGGATGGGGAAAAGGTCTAACAATTAAATATTTAAAAAAGTAAAAGTGGAATTTCATTTTATTCCTTATAGTCATCCTGTGAACAAAAAGTCAAATATTAGGAATGGGAGAAATTAAAATGTCAATAATAGTTTTAATTGATGCATGTTACATTCAATACCCATTGTGATGCTCCCACACATAATTGCATACATACATAACTTTTCTCGCCATCTCAGATGAGGAATGCAACAGACGACTTGTAAATGCCTTACACTATCATATATTTACATATTTATCCTCTGCTTCTGTACATGGCAAATCTTTAAATATGATCAAACGTCAGAGGAGTAACATAGGATACAATGTATGACTGATTGTATGTAGTTTCTTTGAAGCAAATTTAATGTTACTTCTTCCTTCCAAAAAAAGGCATGTGCATAAAGCACCGTCATAAAAAGTGAGTCACACAATTAGACATGATAGGTTAAAAACTCCACAACGCCTCGTCTTCATTCATATTTCACAAGATAAAACTCTTCCTTCAGCAGGGTTTTCTTTCAAAATGCACAAAAGTACAAAAGGACATGTAAGGTAACCAAAGGGAATAGAAAATAAACATAAAATGTGCTCAGTGCATTAAGACTTTCCAATATAACAAAGAAACTAGAGGTGTTTGCCCTGTTCCATCGCTGTGATAAATAAATTCACATTGTTACAGGCAAACAGTGAGAGGGCTTGAATCAAACTAAAGTACAGTGAGTAAACAAAGGTGGAAAAAAAAAATTTGTGAAGCAAACATTTTTTTTGACTAAAACGTGTGTGAAGGCTAAACTGCACTTTGTGTCCAAACTGATTATATCCGCCAATTGGTTTAGAATTTTGTAAAAATACAGCTTTCATCAGCCAAAATGGAAGCTGTGTATATGCTGTTAGTGACATCGAGTGTGTTGGCCTTTGAGTACGTCACTAAAGAGTTTTTTCGAGGAGCAACACACTTTAACGGTGCTGGAGCTCTGTTTGGAAATTTCAACTTGGAGACTTCAAACCTAAAATGTCTTTGTGGTCATTTCATATTATCCCTGCAAACACCAAGTGCAAACTGCAGGAGCTTCTGTAACTACTGTCAGTATCAGTAAATTCAAACGTTACCAAGCATCAAGAGTAAACCAGTCCTAGGGTTCTTGACTGAGAAAATGCATCAATCTTTAAATGCCATGTATGGGGGTTTTTAGGAGTGACTCACTCCTTGTAGTGTAAATGATTTGACTGGCCACACAGACAGACACAGACAGACACAGACAGACACACACAGTTGTGAGATGGGATGACTTTCAGACTGGCACAGAGACGGCGCAGGTGTCAAAAATGACGGCCACATACAATGATAAAACGTAGGAGTCCTTGAAATCATCTGGAAAATAAAAAATATATAAACAGCGATATCTTGTGTGCTCAGCTGCTGCGATGGCCGAATGCGTGTTCGCGCGAGGAAGACTTCAGCAGGTGTCTGCGTGCTAGATGACAATTTGTTGTAAAATTATGGGTTAATGCTGTCAATCATTTCTTCTGTTCTCTTGAAGCCACTTGCCTTGAAGCATCAGCAGATGTATATTACAAAACATTTTTGTAACGCTTACACGTTTATCTCCTTGGCAAAAATCCAACCATAAATCTGTTTGATTAGAACAAAAACAGATATGCAGATCTGGATTTTGGGACACAACTCTGTATTACCAAACCATCATGAAATTCAATCATATCACAGGGTTTGAAGGACAAACTTTTTACAATTTCAGAAAGGCCAACAGTTTAACTATTGTATTGCAGATAAAGACGAGCAGAAACTCTTTTTGCCACAAAGCATGAACTTAAATGGGGAAAGACAGTCACTGTTGAGCTTCAGCCGTTCAAATCTTCAATGAGTGGCTGCGACATAGAAATGCAGCTTTTCCCACCGTGGCATGGTTTTTGACACTTTGATCTCGGAGTCAAAGGCAGACAGTGTTGATATATGTATTCATATAAATAACAAAACAGTACAGTATAAATATAAAGATTCTGCATGTGTGTGTGTGTGTGTGTGTGCACGCACAGTTGTACATGGTGTACGAGTATAGGACAAGAGTGTGTGTATGTGTGTAAGTTGTTGTGTGCGCTTGTGAGCCAGTGTTAGGACAGGGCAGGGGAGGTTAGAGGTGAGGCTTTCCCTCCCCCACCTCGTGGAAGAGTGAGGTGTAAAACTCAGGCTCCAGTTGCTTGTTGCGGTAACGCTGGACAATCTCAGTTATTTTCTGCTTCCGCCTCACGTGAGGCGGGTTGTACAAGTCACTTTCCAGACGCTTCCGCCGGCACACGTTGATGACCGTTTGGCGCACAAGGAACCCTGGAAGGAGGAGGAGGCAGACACAGGAGCTCATCAGTCAAATAGGAACGTTTTGACGCAGTGTACAAAAGGAATTTCATGAAATGGATGAATCCTAGAACAACTAATAAACCATGAAAATGTATCGCCACAGCACCTGCTAATAAGTTGCTGTGAAAACAAATATCCCAAATATAGTACAATAAATCTAAATCTAATGAGATAAAAGTAGTGAAGATAAAAAAACATTTTCCTAACTGATTTTACTAAAAACACGATATTATATTATTTACTCTTGTACACTAATGTTTCGTAAAGCATCAACTATAGCTTACAACTGTGCCACCTGCTGGCCAAGAGTGGCATTACATGCATGGAAAAGCGGAATGAGGTTTATTATATTTTTCAAGTTAAAGTTATTTATCGGCATAGGCGAGATAAATGCTTAGCATTATTAACGTTATGGTAGTGCTAAACAATGACATTTGCACTAGCTTTCTCTCTTTATTTAACTGACCGTAGCTCTTGAATACTGATACAAGTTTATCTTAGAAATACAAATAACGCCCATGCCTTCTCCGCGTTACAAACCATAGCATTGAACAACAAAACAAACGATGAAATGGAGTTTGTTTGTCAAATGCTAACCATAAAATATTTATACGTGCATATTATTACTTCACTCAATGATTCTAATAGATTCCCTGTGGAAACCTTGTTATGCATTAAGACCGTTCTTTCTGATGAGGCGGAAAGGATATGTGTGGTGGGGAGGGATAAACAAAGAGAGCCATGAGTCATTACCTAGTGCCCTGCGGCTGACCACCATGCCGTCCACCAGGGGAATCACCATGCCAAATTTACCCACAGCGCCGTGCAGCCGGATCCTGAAGAGTCCCGTCTTCAGAGGGTGGATGAAGATCAGAGGAACGTCCTTCTCTAGTAACCCTGACCTGCAGCGGGAACCAATAGAACAGAGCGGACGTTGATGGAGGTGATTTGACACTAACACTAGAACAATAAATGAATATACAATAATCTTTGAGAAAGCGTGACAATACAAAACACACACACACATTTTATCTTGACATCAGAATGCTATCACGTAGAACTTGACTGAACTTAAGTGCCAATAGATTTTCACAAGAAACAATTATGCAGGCACAGAAACTGTGTCAAAGCCTGTCTGGGATTCTTAGTCCATTTCAATGTGTTCGAGGCCTGTGGTCCGTGGCCTCAGTTAACGTCAGTCTATCCACAGTCTTTACAACGCAGCTGCTGAGTAGCATGTTAACCTTAAATAGGGTGACTAAAACAAAAATGAATCATGTTTCACAAAAACAGAATGTTCCTTTATGCCACTTCACCCTCGTAACGGTCGCCACAGCTGACACAGTTCCTTTTCTCTGCCTGCTTGTGCACACACCGTGCAAAAACAGGAAGTACAACATGCACTATGCGTTTGCTATCCTACATGCGAGAGCACATGCCGTTTTGCAGAATTGCTATTCTTTTTCCTTTTCTTTATTTTTTGCATCAGACCAAAACCGACTCATGAACCACATGTTCTTCATACTGGCAGCAACGAGTTTTGAGTGTGAACGTCTGAATACCTGCAGGAAGTGCTGTTGCTCATGCTAGCTTCCAAACCCGTGCTCGTTTCCGCCAAGAGATCAGACAACGGGAAGTTCTCTAAAAACACAAGAAAAGGACATTCATGTAGCTCAATCCATTGGTCACATACTTAAGATAAACGTTCTACAACCACATTTTAAGGCTACAGAGGCCGAGTACTTTTCACTAAAGTATTTTGTGTGGAGTAACGTACTGAACCAGAGAAAATGCACTCTGGTTTCTCCCCTAGTAGTCTCAAATGACACAACGGGGGAGTGGGTGGAGGGAGTATGAATTAGTGTTAACTATGTTAATGACTAAATATGTTCGTCAATACCCTTTTCCATGACTAAGAAGAGACAGCACTGACGTTATTAAACTAACTGTGACTGTATCAACGTGCAATATTGTTGACTAAACTGCAGTTTAAAAAAATGAACTCTATATACTTTCATTGACCAATGCAACAACAGGGCTTGGGAGGAAGAACTAAAACTTGACAGAAAAAATTTGGTTGAGGTTGACTAAAAATGATGAAAACTGACAAGGACATTTGACACAGGAAACACAGCTGACAAAATGAACACTAGTATGAAGAGAATGTGCCTACCGATATCATCAAAGCGCTCCACCCAGACCACAAACACCTTGGTCTCAGGGCCCAGTGGTGGGAAAGACTTTCCAGTCGATGACCTCTTTGTCTTCACCAAAGGACTCAGCTATAGAAATAGCACAATACGCAGTGAGTTTAAGCAAACGCTACATACGACAATAAGAAATCTTAATTAGCATACAGTCCAGATACACCATCGGTACCTTTTTGGCAGACTCTAGGTTTTCAGAATGGTTGGGGAACAGCTCCAGTGTGAGATTGGGTTGTTTGAGTGATCCAGGCACGGTTGCGTCTGCGTTGGTGTCTGCCTCCACTGTGGAGTCGCTGTGCACCGAGGACTCCTCTGGGAATCAACGAAGAAACAAAGGGCAACTCCGTCAACCCTGAATCCCTCACTGGGTTTTCATCATATACAATATCTATCCAGTCATACTCAAGGTAGTGAATACTGACCGGAATTTTCTGATAAAGATGGAACAACGAAGGCAATCTCTGTCAGCGCATCAGCGTAGTATAAAACTTTCTTCTCCCCGTTGAATACTGAACCTCCGGTGTCCTCAGGAGTAGATGCGTCCTCTACAGTGAAAACAAAAAGCAAAACTTCAGAATCGACTTAGTTACCACAAATATCCAACCTGTAGATGAGTAACAGATGCCCTGATGTGCATTACCCGTTTGTTGGAAATCATTGCTGTCGGAGCAGGAGTTGAGGGACCAGCTGGTATCTAGGTGTCCCGTCCACCCTGGGTGGCGTCCCACGTCCACAGGCCAGCCCAAGGACAACAGGAACTCCAAAAAGTGGGGCTGGACGCTGGACGATGACTCCACATTCCTCAGGATCTGATCAAGCAAGCACAAGAACACAGCCATTCTCATTCAGAGATGTTTTTACACGTTAAAAGGTCAAATTCTAAATTCAAGCCATTTTATTCTAATTGTAATAAAATACAAGCAAAACGTGTCAATCCCTGTACAGTATACCGTTTTATTTTATACGAAATATGTTTCGAATCCCCTTACCTCAGGGCTGCTTTTCTGTCCAGCCCTCACATAGAAAATGAAGACCGTGTCAAATGGTCGGCAGGGAAGCAGGTCCAGGTAGCTGATGTCATCAAAAAACCCGGGCAACGATGACTCCAGGCCAATCAGATGAGGAGGTAGACGACTGTTGTTGGGCTCCTATCAAATATACATACATTCTAAATGAACTATATTAACAATAGTATTCACATATACATCATTAGTACTTTATACATTACAGTATCATTATCAATATTCACATCATTCATTCCACAGACTTAAATAGAGTCTCAATGCAAAAGTACAGATTAAAGTTAAGTGTAAACAGATGGAGGACTTGTACACAATGTTTGATATTGGCAGAAAATGTTTTTCGGAACTTCAATCCAAGAGACTTGCTCCTCGGCCATGAACAGACAAATTATGTTTACCAACCTTAAGCGCCTCCAGAGACAGAAAGCCAAAGTGGGAGAGGAAGAGGCGTGCTGTCTGGAACTCCTGCGAGGGCGGAGGGGGTTTGCAGTCTGTCTGTGGGTCGGGGTAAGGCTTGGACTTCCAGATTTCTTCGCTGTGCCGCTCCAAAGCGTTCTCATACTCCATCTGCTTGGTCATCAGAATACGAAGCTTGTCATGCTGCAGCTCCAGCTAAAAAAGAAGAAGGGGATGAGGACATTTTAAGACTTTCAAAGAGGCTCACCGTCCAAATACTTGAGATGTCACCTCCCAAAGTTGATATGAAAAGAAGCACTTTTTAAAAACACCGATATCAAAGATTTAATTGGGAAAAAAACATTATACATTAGCTAACCTGTACAATTTAATACAATCCAGTACAACAGTCTTTTTGAAGCTTTTAATGTGTCACTGTGTCAGAGAGGTATTGATTCAACTCTATGGTCATTTTTCAGATCCTGGTTTTGGATTAAAAGCTTCAAATAATAAAAGGTCATTGCATTGGATAGAGAAACCGCACATCATCTAAAATCATCATGTTTCCCACCAAACCAGACGATTTGACCCTTTTTCCCCCCCAGGAGACAATTAAGTGAAATGTCATCTCTCCAACAACTCACGTGTGGGAAATTACTGATCAGTGCATTTGTAGCTCTCGAACCATCCTGCCAGCCCATACAACACACCTGAGTTTGCATGATAACAAATAATATGAGTGAATACTTTACTCCATGGCTCTATTTTAGCCATGACATTAACAATCTTATTTTAGCTTGAGCCCGAAGTAGAATCATTCAATTTGCTATTAGTCATCATGTGGATACAAGATCAATGACAGGGTTCTACAGGAAGCGACTCTCACCTCTTTACTGACAATGTCATCCAAGTCAGGAATACTGACATCAGCTTTGACAAGCGGAATCTTATCCACCTCTTCGGGGAAGGGCCTCTGCTTCACGTTGTACTTGATACCCACACCATTATTGGGCGTTGGACGGCCCTCGGGAACAAATACCTGCTGTAGAAGGAGAGAAGTGGACAGATACGGAGCAGAGTTGTGTCAGACGAAACTGATGTGGAGGTTTTACAAAATAGAAATGAAAGCAGGTCATTTTAACAACATTCCTGATAGAGATGCACCGATCGATCGGCTACCAGTCTCATATATAGGTTTTGTTGCCGGTCAAATTTGCATACATAGCGGCGCACGCACGTACGCGTGAGAAAGTAAAACATGTTAGATAAAGTGCTACTGCTATTCATTTTCAGTTGGATCTGTTTGAGTGAGAGTGGCAGAAGGTCCTATAACTTGGTGCCGTTGCAAGAAATTCAAGTTATTTAAATGGTCAATGTTTTGACCAATTTTCCAGAGGAAAAGACTTGGCACTGTTGGAGAAAAATCAGAATCGGCAGGTCAGACTTGAAACAAAATTGGCCAAGAAAATTGCAAACGGTGCATCTCTAAGTTCTAAAGTGGTAATGTTGTAGTCGTCTTTCGTGATGCAGTAAACTACAGCGAGATCTCACCCTCTGATTGGCCCGAGCTCCTCTGGGTTGGTGGAAGAGCTGCATGGTCCAGGCATGTCTGCCAGCCGTCCCTCGGATCAAAACTGTCACCGATGGACTCGGGTCTGTGAAGACAGAGATGCTCTCAGTTATGGAGAAACATGGATGGCCTGTTGGTAATTGATTCTACTTTACCAGTGCTTGGTACAGGGCGGGTGGTATAGTCTCTACTTGTACATTAATAATGAACCAAGTAACCGTAATCATCCTCAATATCTCAATAAACTGGTATAACGTCAAAGGATAGTTGATGAGCTACTGACTCTGCTCATTGCCGAGGGGTTGCTCCAGCATGGCGAGGATGACCGAGTTGTCCAGGACAAAGTAGCGGAAGTTGCTGGCTCCTGTGGCACTGAGCCTGGCGTAGCGAATCAGGGTGTCTTCATTCAGCAGACTGCAGGTGGAGGCAGGCCCGCTGGGGGAAGGAAAAGCCCCCAACACCTGCATGATACTGGGGGAACACCACAGCAAACTAGGTCAACACCGACAGCACGTTTACCTTTCTAATAGTCAGAGGTGTGCTGTGTGGAGGTTCAGCAGAAAGTCTGGGGAAACTAGGTCATTGTATCAGAAGAGAAATAGAACAAATACATAATTTAGTACAACGGCTAAGAATAGTCCAACCGAGTTACACAATTATTGTTGTAATGAACTTTTCTTTTATTGTTTTCTAGGGTGCTAGTTAGCCAATGCCCTGACAAAAGTTTATAAATATGTTGTGACATCATCACCCAAAAAACATTAATAAAAAATAAACAAAAATACTCAATTCGAATAAAGTGATTTATTGGATTAAATGAGGTAGTCCTTTTTTGAATTTGGAAATGATTACCGTACATCCATCTTCTCAATAAATGTCTTTTGGACTTTACTACGCTCTGGAGCTATTGGAAACGTTTGGATCACACAAGTAGGAAACAATGCTATGCAGCCACCACTGGAATCTAATT
This sequence comes from Bovichtus diacanthus, assembly GCA_943590825.1. NCBI lineage: Eukaryota > Metazoa > Chordata > Actinopteri > Perciformes > Bovichtidae > Bovichtus > Bovichtus diacanthus. The sequence continues at coordinate 7,954,907 of CALSBV010010214.1, forward strand.
CCAGCTCTTTATAGCCTGGCATTCCTGTGCCATACACTGCTGTCTGGATGTCACCGTGACACAGGTGATGAAATGGTGATGGTTACTGTTTTATGCAAATGTGTTAAAAAAAGGTTTTAAGTGGCTATATGCAAAGGAGATCTCCTCCTATACACAGATAAATACCCAACAGCTTTTCTTTAATATACACAGACAAGACACAAACAAATATAAAAGTCAATTATAGCTAGAGCAGAGTTGGTTTAAATAACAAGCTAAACCAAAGAGCATTTTGAAGATGCAGATTGTTAAATTGAAAGTGTTACAGCATCTTAACTATATAAAAAAATTTTTAAAAAACTGTCATTTCAGATCCATACTGTAGAAACTTTGAGGAATCTCACCAGGACAAAGTCGCCTCAGCAGCGTCCTTCACCCTCATTGAAGCTGGGTTGTGCTCCTTCTCCCCTTTATGTCTGACTTCCAGTTCCTGTCGGGACTTGCTGCCAGAGATTCCCAGCTCCACAATCTCCAACACCTCTACCAAACAATCCTGATCCACAAAAAGAAAATGATGAAAAGGGACAAAGCCTCAGCGCAGGAGTTCATATTTTCCTTTCCACATAAATGAAGCTAGGCTTAAACAATTGTGAATTTTTCGTATGTTCTTGGTAGAAGTTACATTTTACCAAACAAAAGCATATCCCTCTCTAATCAAACAACATATCTGAGGGGAAATTATTTACCTTCTCATCCAGCATGTCAGGGTGTTCTGTGAGCCACACGCAGAGAAACTGGAAGGCAGCTACAATCATGGAGTGGAGGTCTCGAGACTGAAGAGGAGCTGGACGGCTACACTGGTACACAATGTAGCCACATATAGAGCTGACGGCACGTTTACGGTCTGAAGAGTCTACTCCCACCTTTACCTGGTGAAGACATGAACAAAAAAATACAGGAAAATGTATTACACAAGTCACATTAGAAAATTCTTCATTTCATGCACTTGTGAAACATTTTGGCTTTGGTGTGTAAGTGACTGGTTGTTACACTCAAGTACAACACGTTTGATTATTTGTAGTTTTAAAGTTAACTCACTGTATTGCTAGAATTAGCATTTATGTAAATTTGAAATGTAAGCTCAACGTTGCCTTTGCCTCTTCTCACTCTGCTCTCCTCATTCTTGTGATATCAATTGCCAGATATTTAAAATCTATATCCAATTGCTCTCCATTTCATTAGTGAGACCTTATTGGGAAACTGACACAGGTGACAGCAGTGTTCTAGAAGGTGCACTAGTTAAGTGGGACAAGCGTTACAGCCAGTACTGGGCAGAGAAAGTGTCAGCTCTATCCATGAGCTGATCTCATTCTGGTAATGGGTGGTACTGTGTCGACAGTTTGAGGGAAACTCCCTTGTGACTTGGACATTTCTGACTCAGAAGTTGACACAAACGCCCTGAAAGCACCATTAGGTTTATTCTGTGAGGCTATACTCATTTGGGCAGGAGGCGCACTAGGTAAGTGGGGACCAGGGGTAAAGATAGAGTTAAAATGCCATATAACAGGTTTAGTTTCCATCGGTATCCATGGTAACAGGAAGAGACTTTCGGTAAACCTGATTTAGGGGTTTTACTGAGCATTGTTCTTGGAGCAGAAAATCTATGATTTTCCTGTAAAACGAGTGTTGGTTGAAGTGGCAATGCAACAGCTTCTGCTGGTTGAGACATTGGTGATCGTCCAACAGTCTCACCCTGGCCTGGCCAGCTAGTAATGATTGTAGCTAGTTACACATCGTCTCTGTGGTGTTCGGACAAAGTACCTTTACCTTGGCAAGCCCAGCCAGCAGCTCCAGGGCAGCCAGTGAAATGCTCATGTCTTGCCTCCACTGGGAGTTGAGTCTCTGAGTGACCAGGTGGATGCTGCGCACCAGCAGGCCCGCCGCCGTATCTGGAAGAGCTAGACCATATAACACCCAGAAATACCAAACACCGCGAAGAATAGTGCAAAGCAGGATTCAGGCATAACAGCTATAGTATACAGCACAGCAGGAAAAAGTCCTTAGATATGGCTTGGTATTATTGAAAACATGCATTAGAATAGAGTTTGAAATCAGTACAGCACACAAACGTTGAGAAAAATTCAGGTAGACTGAAATATAGATAGGAAATAAACTGCTGCGTAATAGGGCTGAGCGACCAAGTTTTGACTTAAAACTGTTTTTGGAAAAATCACTGCAAAGTAAAGGCTGACTTTGTGTTCAACAGGAATGTAAATAATTCCAGAAAAAAAGTGTTAACTAGTGGAAGTAACAGAGCCTTAAGTAAAGGCTGCGACCCAAGTAGAATTCTTCTCCTGCCTCGTTCCCATTTCTTCCCTTAAACTTTATTGTTGTTACTTTTGTCCCCTCCAGAGTTATCACTTCTCAAGCTGACCATATCCATTTCAGAGTTTTTACATAAAGAACCTGAGGATGGTAATGCTTTTAAATGAAATTTTGTTGAGGCTTCTGTATTAAACCTCTCTAGGTTGTATATCTGGCTCCATTTTTGTTTGTTTTCCCTATATGTATGATTAGCAAAAAATCCCAAATCATGCTGAATTGGCTACAGCATGTGTAGAAACTCTCTCCAGACCTCTGCCCACTCACAAGTATTGTTTTTCCTGTCTAGTACTGAGCCTCACAAAACAATGTAACGTCCCATCCCACAGGAACCCCCTCCCCCGCTCCCATTTCCTGCAGGACAAAGTTGGCCATTATCAGAACAGTGTTCAGCTCACAATGTCCAATACATTAATTTAGTCAAACATCGCAAAGCCCTACTGAGGAAAAGACTAAATCTTTGAAATGCTTTTGATTGGGCAACATTGTTGCAATCAATCAATCAGAGACCAAAATCAATCAATCGGCAGGCAATCCACACGTCTGAAAAACAGCATCACAGCAAATAACTTTGGTATCACCTACAAAGACATTTTACCCAACGCTTCTTAACTCTGCATACCACTTTAACCACGTAAGCTATGAAGGACAAATGCGTTAGTTCAACAAGTTACATGTTTTGCAGTGGTCAGCAAGCAGGTACTGAATACATGAAATAATATCCCAGCCAGCCTGTTATGCACGATCTGCCCAAAGCTGGCAGGAATGTGTTAATTTAGCGAGCACAAAGGAGGGGTGTTAGTTTGCGTGGAGCAGCGGTGTGTCTTACCGTAGTCTCGAAGCAGGGCCTGGACAGGACGCTCAGAGTCTGGGCTGGTGGCCTCCGTGCTTCCCCCGCTGGTGAAACTAATGCCACTGTTGGTACGGCTGTGACTCTGACTCCTCATAGTCATGTGACTCCCATCTATACTCCCCTATCACCACAAAAACACAACAATCTTCACGTCCGGTCCATCACACTGCTTCTAGGATTATAAAAAAGCTAATTGTTCATCCGAGCCTTACCGTTTCAGTCTGTGCACCGATGGACTCCAACAGTGCCGAGTCTTGGACAATATTTAGCATTGCACCTGAGAGGGGAGGTCAATAATTAAACAATACATAAAGAAATAGACTTTAACACAGTCCAAAAATAGTTTAGGTCAGCAAAGATACTGCACAAGTAAAAGGCTGCAGATACCCAGGATGAGCTGTGTGTTGGTGGGGTCAGTCTCAGTCTGAAGTGCTCCTATGAGGACATTGACGAGACGTAGCCTCAGGGACAGGAAAGACACGGGCTGGTCATGAGGCCACCCATCCTCCTCGTTGAACTTTCCTTCCAACAGAACCTACAGCACAAAATCAACGTGGTAAGGAACCCAGCGTGCTTGTTTTTAACTGCAAGTGCCTTGAAAATGTTTCAACAAGGATTTCACATAAGCTTAGGGAAAAGCTGCAATGACAAATGATTCACTTCATACCGCAAACCCAGACGCATACTAAATGCTGCACTAAAGTGGTAGAGTTAAAATAAATAAATGACCAGACACCAAAGCTGTTACCTCTGATTTGATGTTGCCAAAATGATGTGGCAATGGCAGCATCGCAAGCAGGATGTTGATGGAGGCTCTCCTCAGGTCGGTAGGATTTACGTATATCTTGAATTTTGACAGCTCCCTGTTAGGAGTAAAATAAATCATCACAAAAAAAAAAATCATATGGTCTGAGACTGATATACAATAAATAAAATATGCTGATTACATTGTAACTCATCAGAAACCGGTCTAACCTGTCTGGTACAATAGTCTCCAGGGCCGCAATGAAGTAGGGCACCACCACGTTGATGCCCTTCAGGTCAGTACAGAAGAGAGAGGAAGAGTTGAGAATGATAGACGCCAGAACTGGTCTGCAGATAAAATCGGAGATCTGGAGACCCTGAATCAGCACCATGTAGAACCTGCAGAAAGAGAACGAGGAATAGTTGTACAGTTTAAAATCGGCTAATAGGCTAGTTTGAATTAGAATTTGGCATGATATTTTTTTTTTAATTTGACTACGTTACCTGGACAGGTAAACAGGCAAAATATCTTCTCCAGTTTTCTTGCTACAGAAGATGCGACAGAGAGTCCCGCAGGCCTCCGCTCGTCCTGCCTCGTAGCTCTCTGGGAACTCGTTGGCATCAAACATGGGGTTGGACACCATGGAGTCGGTGGACATTTGGGAACCCTTCCTTCTCAACTCCAGACCTACTTGGGTGGCTATCGCTGTAGAAAGTGCAAAGAGACAGAGAATGAAAGGACCCTGAATTGTAATGTGGTCATTAGTATACATGCATGTATGAGAAACAAGGCAAACATAGATATGTAGCTAATATATGCACAATACAATACAAAGGAAACATAGTAAAAATTTGGACAAAAGCATCATAAAGCAGACATTAATCGCTATCACAACAAGAGAGACTTCAATGACTGCAAACACACACTCGCATCATTTAAAAGCATTCAAAAAGGGAACTCTGACACAAAGACATTACCACCTATCACTGGCACAAAGTATGACCATGTGTAGCATGCTGGTAATAAAATGTTTTCATTTGCAAGACCACAAAGCGAAATCCCTGTGTCAGCTCCCTCGCTGTTGCAATTATATGACTTTCACTCAAGGTACAGATCATTCACTTCATGCATTGAGGCACCAAACCAATAAAATCATAACTCAAGTGAACGGACAATACAAAAATGAAATTATACAAACAAAACATTAATGCTGAACTTGAGGGGGGTCTGAAACTAAATAATAAGGATTAGTGTGACCCAAAAGGAAAAAAAATAAAAATAAAAATGAGAACTTAAAATACAGGGTGGCGTTGTCACAAACTGGCAACGTTATGGTCGAGACAAGTGGTCAGTTGGTGAAACCCATTCCATCACCTTTGGAGAAACGCTGAGAGAACGCTGGTGAAACGTTTATATTTATATATATATATATATATATATATATATATATGAGACAAGCAGTGGGAACAGAAAACAATGGCGATAATGGCGATGATCATGAGGAACTTAACTAAGAAGCAGGAAGAATTGTCAAAGAAACGCAAATCAAGTGAGGAAAAAAAGAGCTGCCGTTCCTACTTACAAGATTTATAAGAAAGGAGAATTTGGATAAAAGAGGCTGCAAGATAACAGAAATAGTGGAGAGACACAAAATCAAAGCATATCCAATATTTTAGGATCAATTCATATCAGGCATGAATTGTGTTTATTTATTTTTTGTTCTCCTCAGTACATGACTTTTGACCTATTACAACTCTTTAACATTAATCAGACATGGTGGACACATGCAGGACACTACACCAAAAAGAGAAAAATAAATGGAGAGATAATGATGAGCCAAATTTCTTCCCAAAAACAAATTACTCTATGTACTGTCATTGACTCCTCTAGCGATGATTTTACCAATAAAATGGCTGTATGAAGTCTTTAGCATATGATTGTAGTCTATATGCAATTTTAGCCAGGTTTAAATAGTTGGTAGATGTAAATGGATTAGAAATCAGATGGAAATCTCATACTAGGCCACTTCTAACCAAGCCCTCCACACACAAAGAGGCACCAAGAAGTTTCAGAGAAAATGGTGAAAAAAGGAAAGGATATCCCCACGGCATACAGTAAAAATAACACAGACAAGAAAAAAAACAAATATAACTCCACAAAAACATGTACTAACGAACAGCAATGATACACCCACCTGCCCATGCATAAATATAACGCTATTAACCAATCGCCTCGCTTCTTACCGGTCATGCTGGGGTCTCGGCTGAGGCCGCTGTGGAGCTTACAGTGGACCAGTGCGGCGTCGAAAAGCCACTGGCCGAACAGGTTGAGGATGCTGTTGACCTTTGGCCGAGCTGGGGCCGGCAAGGGCCGAGTCTCCCAGCTGCTCTGGTTGGGGCTGGAAAGCAGGGTCGGGGAGGACGAGGTTTGCTGCTGCTGTTGCTGCTGGGATGCTTTGGTTGGTTGACTGCCACTGCCCTGCAGGGCGGGGAGGGATATCTGATTAGGCTGTTGACAACATGACTAGTGTAGATCACACACAGAAAGGATGAGCCCATTTGTGACTGGAACTGAACTTTTTGGTGACAGTGTTCTCTGGGCCTTGGCACAAATCTGAATACATTTTCAAAATCGGTCAAACAGTTTGGCTAAAAAGTGAGTTTTTCTTATATATCACTACATGTCTTTGGGCACATGTTTTTTCTTTAATAAGCACAATCAAGTATGTGGCATCTCTGAACTCATAACAAGTTGAATATCAAAGACATGCACACATATTCAGTATTTCATAAGGATGACATTTAATCAAGACAAAGTGTTTTCCCTAAAATAAATGTGACTATTGGTAAAAGTGTGATTTTTCATGTGATCTAAAAATGTCAAAGTTGTACTGTTAGATACTTGCCCAAAGTATGTCCGTACCAGATTTCAATACTTTAGATCAATCAGAACAAATGTTGTGGCATTTTCCCTTATCATACTGAACATAACAACGGTGAGGTAAAAAGATTTCTTGTGATTTCTTCACTTAAATATACAGTAGGACAAAACAAATGGCCGGAGATGTGATAAACACACTGATTTGGAATGAAGTATATTGTTTTCTTGGATAAAAATCTTGGCTTGTGTAGCTTTAAAGAGGCAACAAAAATGTGTCACGAATGTATCGGCCCTGTTCTGTCTGTAGATCAGCTGCAAATAATGTCACAAAATAAAATAAACGCAGACCTAAACTCTTTCTAACGCCACACTTACTGTTTGTTATGGTTTAATGTAACACTTACAGTTGAACTCTTGCTTGTAGTTTTGGTGACCACTGTATGGCGCTGCTTGCGGCTGTGAGGGGGGGTGGTGTTGGTGATGGAGGGGGGCGGAGACATGCTCATTCTGTTGACCGGTGTGGGCGGAGCACTGTCAGCTCTGGGACGTGATATACCTGTGGACACGAAGGGAAAATAAGCCGGGGACTAAAGTTTGTGTTTTGCCCTCCATAGTAAGGAGTAAAAAGATTTCAGATTAGCAAACAAGAAAAAAAATCTTCATCCCTCCAGTGGACAGACTTGTTATGGTTAAATTGAATCATTTGAAGCCATTTCCACATTTCTAATGTTATGAGAGAGAAGAAAATGACGTGGCTTCAGAGTCTGTGACTTGACCATAGACGGAATTTTCATTCGTGCACATGCAAGACATTGGTTAGATACGAATCACGAATAAATGATATCCCTCCATCTTGATTTCGCTTTTGGCCCTTTGTTGATGATCTCGTAGGTCAATCTGAATGTCGTTAATATGATCACCACCAATAAATAGTCTCAATCATATGCCCATCTCATTATATGATGTATCAGCTGATGTCTGTACCATGAGAGAGCAGCACTGGACAAAAAGAGAACACCCTCTCTCGTACATCTCTCTTTTCAACAGAGACACCTACATTGTAAAGAGAAAAATCACATCCACATGTTTCTATTCAAATGTTTAAACAGGTATTACTGACTGACATCCTCCATCTCGATTTTACTCAGGAGTGCTGCCCAGAATAACAAGTGTAAAGGAGTAAAAATGTTATAAGAAATGAAAACCTGACACAGCTGTGAATTGTTTAAATGACTTTCAGTGCATATTACCATTTTCAGATGTTTTAATGGATTTTTACTACCGTCCAGCCGCACCTTAGTATTTATTTGGTTTCATTATAGTATGAAAATGTATTTATCAACTTGAAAATTGCTTGAGATCACAATAAATGCCATGTTGCTTTTGTCAAAAGGAAAATCTCTTTTGCATGAAGGTAGGAACAACTCATTTCAAAAACCTAAAACAAAACATCATGCAGTGCAAAATGAGCAGTAATGTTAACATGTTTTGTAGTACTTTGGCAAAAAAACACTCCCACTTAATTGTCCCATGACTGAGCTTTTCAATTGAACTCTTACCTAAAAAGGCGTCCACTAAGCAGCTGATGCCCCTCATGGCCCTGAAGAAGATCTGGGGTAGCTGTTTCAAACACGGATGCAGCACCACTTCATGAGGGATACCGCTGGAGTTAAGAAACTGTTCCTGAAACTTTGGAGTGGTGCTCACTATCGCAGGGTTGCTCAGGTCCACTGGGTTGCTAGAAACAAAACAGAGAAATAGCAAATTTGTGGATTAAGCAAAGCGCTTACAGATGCCGCTAAAGCGGATTTGGACATACATCTGATATTTGATTCTCCCGTGGTTTGGTTTTTATAGACAGGAAGAAGAGTACATGTAGAGGGTGAGTATTTGGTGATGAGGGGGAGATATGAGATACTTCTTCAGTTCTACTCTGTCCCTTAGAACGCATGAACAATCATCGCTGTCCATTAGAGTTAGTTTGATGGGTTAAGAACATCTCTTTTCCAGATTAGAACCCAAGAAAATGAGGGCCCACACTAAGGCCCTTTAAACATAGTGTCGCATTAGCCTGCTAGAAATCAATGTGGACAAGACAAAAATATTTGATTATCTGCAATACAAAACAAGATCTGAAATCAGGGCCAGTTTCACTTGATGACCAACATGTTTAAACTGTGGAAAACATTAAAACTCTTGGTACAGTTATAAACTCCCGGGACGAGTTTCTTTAAGAAACGCTGTGGCCTCAGTGTCAGTCAGACAATTTTAGAACTAGAGTACAAAGCTATTGTTGAGAGTGTTTTAACATTTTTCATCCTTTTGCCTGCTACAGTCACTTAAAGCTGTAGATCTAAGAATAAACGTTCAAGGATTGTGTTAATGGAAAGCTAAATTGTTGGCAAACCACAAAAGCCTTTGACTCAACTTTTTCCACAAAAAGGGCGAAGAAGAAAGGGAGGAGTATCGAGGCTGATAGCTCCCATCTTCTCTTCAGCCAGTTTGAGCTCTGTGGGGCGCTATGGTCTCTCTGGCAATTAAAAATTAATTTAAGAAGTCCTTCATCCCAAGTGCAATCAATAATCTCGACTCAAAGTGACTGAGTAGATGTAAGCCACAGACATTGTCATGAACTGTTTTAATGTGTAATACGACCTTGTCTATGTGATTGTTTTACTAACTGCTGTCTGCTTTTTATGTTGTCGTTTCTTGTGTTTGGTGAGCCAAAGACAAATGTCCTCCCTGGTGGACAATAAAGATGTATTCTATTTCTATTTATGCACCTCAGCATGTGGAGAAAGCGGTACCACGTCTGTGCCACACAGTCATTGTCCATCTCTAAAGGAATCAGGCTGGCATCTTCATCAGGAACTTTAAAGGGTGGGAAGGATGGTCCGTGGGTAAAGCGCAAGAGCCTGGATTGAAGAAGTGAGACAAGAGTACACAGATTATTAGACACAGTAGAGAACACAAACACTTACTTTGTTATTTATTACAGCCAATATATTTCCCCACTTCAGAGGCTTTTATTCAAATTTAGGTTTGCTTCTCCTCCCTGTAAACACAGGAGTTAAAAACAGGTTAGACAAGCTAAGTGACCAATTATCTTAACTTTTACCAAACAACTCAATTACACAGCAAGCACAAACAAAACTCACTTTTAGTGACAAACTGTATGAAACCTTTTATTAGCACTAAATCCAAGTTGACGTTGATGCCTTTCTAACCTGGAGGTCAGGGCACAGGCCACTCTGCTCCACTGCTCTACAACAGGAGGGTGGTGTCTCCAGTTGGCCAGCATCTCCCTTGCCGTCTTCCAATATGGTGGCGTGGGAAAGCAGCGGGCACATGCAAGTAACCACACCTCAAACAGCACCGCCATCAATTTCTCTGCCAGTTTTTCTGCCACGCCAACTGAAAGATATAAAAGGTGATTATGGATGTTAGTAATCATCATTAGTGACTTACTAAATACGGCAAGGTTGGTGTAGGAAAGGGCAGTGCGTACCTCCAACCGTGGGCGCGGCAAGTAATGTGTCGTTGATGCGAAGCAGAAAGAGCAACAGCACCTCCCAGGTCTCCCTCACCATGGAAACAGACTCTCGTGCCAACTTCTGGACTGCAGTCAGAACCTGCTGGCAAAGCCTGATGTGGTTCAGACTGTGCTGCTCAGGCCTGGAGGGAGAGACGGAGGGTTTGACATGAGGGGGTAGGGAGGAAATCAGAGAGAAAGTGTAAAGAAAGAGCAGTCAGAGATATGTGTAGGACAGTCATGGTGCAAAAACAAATTTAAATTGAATCTCATCATTCTGTTAACATTTTCGGACATACCTTGGTACAAAGACGTTGTAGAGATGTTTGAGGATGGTCTGGACGTACATATTAGGCTCCTTGACAACAGGCTGAGGCATCGAGTCCCTGGGCGACACCAGGGCCATCATCCAGTCTGTGTACACATCCACACACAGCTTCACGGTGTCCCCCTCCAGGGGGAGGGTGAGGCCATAACAAAGCACCTCCATGGTCCACTTCACCTGGGAACAAAACAGTTTTCATTCAATTCAGCGAATGTTTTAAAAGTTATTTTGTAGCATTTAACTAAGTAGCATATTGCTGTCAAGGAGTCCTGTATCCCACTGTACATGACGGAGACAATGACAGCCCCCAAAACACATTTCAACAGTGTCATATTCTGCAAATGCTGCTATTCTTTTGATATAATGCAATGTTTTTATGTCTGTCTGCACTAAGTGAGTAAGCATAAGGTGTTTAGCACATCGGATTTATGGTCTCATAACGAGGAGGGACAAAGGTTTAGGGCAAGAAGATGACAGCAATAACCATACACTACCTCTCCAAACCATGTTTTTTAGTTTCCTGCTAAATCAGAAACAGACCAGATCGACATTGATGTAAATATATTAAAGACGACAGTAAATACAGGAGATGTCCCCACTATGTTTTCTTGCCCATGATCCAGATTAAATCCAGATGGTCCCTTAAATGGTAAAAGATCTGCCAATACCAAGTTCAATCCAAGGTTTTATTTTTCCTACATAATACAGCTACATACTAAAGCCAGCCTTCATTAAAAGCCGGGATACTGTAACAGCCCTCCTTTGACAGTTTCCTGCATTATTTTGCTTAACGTCCTACAGTGACTTGTATAGTATTCAGGCAGTGTGGATCAGTAAGTGGCAGAGAGGTTTATCTAAGCGTCATCCTCAGCATGAAGTGAAGTTCAAAGCAACAGCAGCACTTCAGATGTATGGTGCACATGAGAAATATTGCTGAACTATTTTTGATCCCAACACAGCTCCTCTCACATCCCTTCCTGACGCATGCTTGCCGTCATAATATCATTAAGTGAAACTGCTGGCTTGCTGTGAGCTCTGCGGTGTGTTAGCAAACAATCCAGTGTTTTATCAGAGCACAAGGGATACTTTTCTGACAGCCGGTGTATACGAAACATACAAACTAAAAAGGAACAAAAATGGCTTTTTATAGCCAATATCAATCTCTCAAAATTGGTCTTGATCCTACAAAAGGGTTCAGGATATCCCTATTAAAACACACTAATATTGTTTATCACTACATTTATACTGTGTGCTTCAATGAATGGCTTTAAGATATGAAAATAGCCATTCACAAAGTTTCTTTTGCATAATCCACACACAACATGTAGAGAAAATGAACATATGCATAGGTACCCAAACTGTGTTCACCTTCGTTAACATGCAAGTTCAAGTGAAGGGAGGGGGAAGTGTCTGTTGTGTTTCAGGCCGAAGCCTCCTGCAGAGAAAGGAGAAGCTATCTCTGTAGCACTCCATCAGTCACGCCTTTATAACGCTAGAGTAGCTACACCAAAGATACTCCTAAGTAAAATATGACAGCCCTACTGGGATTTGCCTAATGGAATTTTAAATGGACTTTAAGAGCATAAGAAAAAAAAAAAGGACTCTGATCTCATGAGATAACAATTTTACTCTTTGGCTTTAATGTCAAACATTACATCAGGGCAAAATCAGGGTCTACACACATACTATCATCCCCACAGTGAAACACGGCGGTGGTAGCATCATGTCATGATTATAACGGCAGCAACTGGGGAACTGGTAGGGATTAAGGAAATGATGAACGAACCAAAATACAGAGAGGTATTTAAATAAATCCTGCTCCACAGTGCATGCAACCTCATGGCACAAGGACAATAACACAAAGCACAGATCAAACACAGCACTGGTCTTTGTCCAAAAGTTGTCCATGATATACAGATGCATGATATATAGAAACACAGAAATGCTTAAGTGCAGATAGAGAAGGAAGTAAGGAAGGAAGGAAGGAAGGGAAAGTAAACTGCCTGAATCTGTGTGCAAACCTGATAATGACATACTTTGTACACTTTCCAAACATTTCTCTTTTACTTTGCTTTGTAATTATTGCAAATAATGTTCAGACTTCAAAAAGAAAAAGTTAATTTCATCCAACTAAAACTCAATAAAATATAAAAAAGTGAAGGTGTGCAAATAGCAGAGTGCAGTTACTTTTGATCATATCTACCTTGGTTGTTACATATTGTTGATATGGTGATATTGACAATATATTATCTGATCTGTATGTAAACTGGAGGTGCCCTCTGAATTCAGTGGGCAAGAGCCAACAGCCACTGTATTTTTGATTCTGACTTCTTACTGTATATGTTAAAAGCCTCTAAGCTTGCATGCAGCTTACATAAGGCACTTAAGACAACACCAGCAATGTAGGAGGCTGCTCCTTTAGGGCGATTACTGCTCAAAACAAATTACAGCATGTCATAGCAAACGATAACCGTGGAGAGCGAAAATAATTAGAATTTATTAACTGTGGAGACACTAAGCAGTATGTCCACTCAAATTATTTGCATTTAAACACTGATATTAGTAGCTTAACCTCAATTAAAGAGATTAGACGCCTTGAGTTTTTACTAACCATAACCCTATTGCATAGGCAGATTTTTTTTTAGCAGCAAGTAGCATCACTACATGCAAATATATCTTGACATTAATGTTTTTACTTGAATATTCCTAATAAAATGGTAAGCAATTTGTCAGAAAATGTGTTAACCCCATCGGTGTGGTATACTCTGAACTCTTGCAACTTGTGTTGTCTGAAATACATGTTATGATGAAGTCATGTCGTAATACGCTTTGAAGCGGAAAGGCTTTCTAAAGCTTTGTTGATGGAACTGGCAGCTTGGCAGACTACCAAGGCGTTAACATTACATGTCAAACATTGTATAGTGCATACACAGAGCTAAGATACAGCAGCGTTTCTCACCTCCTTGTCCGTCTTTAGGATGTTCTCTGTGGCGACAGGGCTTACAGCTGTGCCCAAAGGCTTGACCACAGCATTTGCCACCTCCGTGCCCACGGTGGTGGGATAGGTGTGCAGAACACTCAGGTGGCCCTGGTCACTCTGCACCACCAACTGCAGCGAGCGCCACTCAGAATACATGCTGCTGATGTCTACTGCACTCTACTCACACCTCCTGCCTCCACCTGCAGACACACAGACAGAAGTCAACTTAATATGGCAAGTCGCTGAAACTATGAATAGGCTACTTAGCTAACACCTAGCAGCAATACAGTTGTGTCCTTTGTTGCGAGAGTACTTCTCCAAAGCTGTCAATGTGTAACTCTGCTTACAGAGAAACATACACCCCTCTTACAGTGCGATATTCTTTTTGAAAATCGCTTTGATCTTGACGACTATCAAAAATCAGAAGAACTTTAACTTGGTTAACAGACGTACCCTTATCTTAAGTAGCAAGCTAGAGTATTTTTGGTGGAGGGAGATTGCAGGGTTATAACGTATTACGTGTGTAACGACAACATTTCCAACGAAACTATTCAGTTGTATTACAACCATGCCAGTTATTTCGTGCAGTACATGCATAGCGAAATAAGACGATATAATAAAGCAGTGTTAAGAGTCTGAAGTCATGTTAACGTTAGTTTGACATTAAACAGGTCCCATCAGACAGCCCAGGTTTTTTTATGTTGTCGCTAACGTTGCGTTTTCTCTTCACAGAGATAACAAAAAGTATTAAGGCTCACATAGCATTAATTCAATACTGATACATATCTGTCTTTTTTGCCCTATTAGCTTAAACGAAGTCAATGTCCATTTGTATCCTGGACCACGGGTCGGTAACAAGCCCAGGAATCACAACCAGGAAATGGTTCTGAAAATGATTAGCTTGCTAACGTTAGCTAGCATTGATATCAAAACATCTTCCTCATCTTGCTGATGACATTAGCTAAAGTTAGCTGCTAGCTGGTTTCTGTGATACGTGACTGTCTCTCAGGATAACACAAGAGGCTATAGTTAAGAAAACCCGGCGGTTCTATGCGCTAACGTATCAGTTAGTTATCTCAAACTACGTTGTAGTTGAACCGCCGATGCTAGCTAGCTTAGCTAATGTTCGCTGCGCTAGCCTGTTCGTTGACATTAGCTGAGTTGGCTGTCATTTTTGCTAGCTACATAACTTTGCAAAGACACTTACGTTTGCTCGCTAGCTAAGTAACTAGGGTGTTTTCCATTTACCTGGACCAACTGGAAATGTTCTCATAACAGAGCTCTGAAACTCGCAGTTTGTGGTTTCTATGTATCCTGGTCTAGACCATAACAGCGTCCATCTTTGCAATGTCAAGGCTTGAATATTGCAGCTTGATGAGCTAACGGGAAACAGGATGCGTAGATTGTCGCCCCCTACAGTGCTGCACTGCAACTGCATCAGACCTGGTGCTGCCTTCAGCTGCCCTCGGTCAGATATTACATTAACAAAACAGTATTTGTCCTTACTATATCCATTGTTTAGCTTTAATAAAATAAAGCTGTAAAGCAAATAAATAATATAGGCCTACTGTGAATCATTTTGGAAAAGGTTTGACCCTAGGTCCTCTGAATAATAGTCTTAAAGCCTGTAGCTTTGCCTGATTTCATTCTGGTGCTGCAGTCTTAGTAGTTTATGCTTTTGTATTGCAGTCCCATTTACCGTAATATTAGGGTAGCCTGATCCCGTTTGGAATTAATTAGGAGCTGGGAATAGCTCCTAAACTGGTGAGGCCTATTACATGGCCGCCTGTAGTATACAGTACATGGCCACAAACCCCACCTACACTTAATGTCAGACAACCTGTACCAGCCAGCTACAGCTGCCCACATACAGAAGACTTTAGAGACTTTAGAGACTTTAAAGACTTTACCATGTTGTCTACAACTTGATTGTTGAAAGGCTTGCCTCGTTAAAATGTTCTTTAATAGGCAACAAGATACAGTAAAAATCATGATACTTGTATTTGATCCAGTATTTAGACCTATATGGGTAATTCTTGAAATTCAAATTCTGCATTTAATATCTTTGATTCTGAAAAGACAAATTAAGCAGCAATGTTTATCAAAATGATAGCTCACTTCATTCACCTGTAGGGGGAAGCCTTGATACAGAAAGGTTTCATATTCTGTCGCTCGCCAAAAAAACAGCTTACCCGTCCCATGTCAGTCTGTTTGTTTATGTTTATTGTTCATTCACACCTTTCACCAAACTAGATAGCACTTGAAGGTGAGCCAAAATGCTGCGTTTCCCAGGATTTGGAAGATATTATAAGGGCAAACACTACATTTTGTTGGTGTTATTAATATTATATTTCTTGATGAAAATAGCCCCTATACTGTACAGTTCTATCATAAAGTGGTTTAAAGGGAGGCTTTATTGGTTTAGTATTGCATTTACAAAAAGTACGGGGACTTGCAAGAGACAGATTTTAAAAAGAATGGTCTTAATGGAAGCAGGAGGCCAAAATATTCAGAATTTTTGTCCCTAATATTCATCTCCAAAAAATCTTTCCTGAGACCCACTCTGCCTGCTAAATAATAATTCATGCCCCATTTAAAAAAAGGATATTCATCAGAATATTTAACCCTAATCTCAGTCCACAATTCGAGATTGTACCATAATAAATAATTAAAAAACTACAATTAGTATAAACAAAATTATTAAAGGACTTTATTGCAAGCTCATGTTAAATTTCAAATAGTGGTCAACAAACATTAAACAATACATTTGCTATGAGAAGATAACAGTAAAAGATCAGCTGTAAACCTGTAAGGATCCTTTCAGTAGGTGGCAGCAGAGACTTGCTTAAAAAAAACAGTTAACAGTCCAAATATATAAACAGCATGTCTGTAAATACTTTTAATTATCATACTTACATGATTCTTGATTAATAAATATGAACGATGGATCTATGTCTAGAGACCAAAACAAGACTGCTCTCAGTTACACACATTTGTATCATATGCAGCATCTCCGTGTAGTGTCAGGGCATGTGGACGGTTTATTTGTAATTTCTTTCAAATTCTAAGCAATTATGAAAATCCTGTTGTTAGGCACCTCACGCTGACGTTCCCTTTCTGCACTCCACAAGTATGAAACATGTGCTGACAGAGAGGTGATTGCAGTACGACTCATAAGTATTCCTTATAAATGTATGTGAGATGTTCTCTGTGTGTTAACAGGATTTGAAAAAGAAAATGCAGATTTGGGCACGAGGCCCACATATGGTGCAAAGCCTTTCTCCAAAACAAAGCACATAAAACATCCAACATTGCCAGCATGCCCTGCTCCGTATCTGCAAAACAGGCAAAAGAAATATCTTTATCTCACGCTTGTGTCTCTAAACTGAAACATTATACATGTGCTAAAGGCGTAAACCAGATGAGGCGAAAGAAATAGAAAAGGAAACTGTCCTCTGTGTTGCAGATTGTAGCAGTCAACATGTGGCCATAATGTCCTAGACCACTCTTAAGGGTCCATGGCTTCCACATGAGTGCTCAGTAAGCCAAGCCGCACATCTCTCCTGGATCATATCCACAGAGGGGAGGGGCACAGAAAAAAATGATGGATGAAAGTCAGCATTCTTCTTGCAATCGCCTCTCCATGTTTGGTAAGGTGCACTTGTGCAGGAGTGCTATGATCGGTAGCCGTATGCTGATGCATCTAAAAGGCAGAGTTGGAAAACAACAGTTGAAACATTTAACACCTCGGTAAAATTCAAAGTGTTATGTTATGAATCTTCTTGTATCTAAAGGGTCTTTTCACAGAAATTACAAAAACACATATTTCTGACTTACTTCTAGTGTTTTGTAGACATAAAGACAAAAAAAAAAAAAAGAAAGAGGTGGAACGCATTGGCCGAATAAGTACATTTCCCACACACTCAAACTATTCCTAATAGTGAAGTGAAGTTAGTTGGGTCAATACTTATTAAATAAAGACATATATCGACCCGACTGTTCACCTCATTGCGTGACGGATACCCTGTCACCGCTCACCTGAATGGAACTGCGTCGTGCAACACAGTCCCTCTCCTCGTGCAGAGCGGTAAATGGGTGACACACACACTCTCGTTGCTGGAGGGAGGTGTGTGAGGCGCGTTGACAGAGAGTCGGGCGGCAGGTAGAAAGAGGAGCGCTGGCCAGAGACAGAGCTTTGTTGTCCCTCCCAGGTGAGCCAGTAGCCCCTCAGACCACCTACGCTGCTCTTCCAGTCGACCTGCACTGAGTCACTACCCACTGTGGTCAGCTGGAGGTCTGCCAGGGCTGGAGTCACTGGAAATGAAAACCACAAAGATCTTAGTTAGAGGATATTTCGAAAGAAATGAGAATTTTAGAGAAGAGGATATGTAAGAGGGGTAAAAGAAAAAAGTAGAGGCCAAAGGAAAACAGAAATGCTTTAATAGAAATCGCACAGTAGAAAAATGTGATTGGCTCAAGCTCCTCTTGCTTCTCAGAACTGGCCTTGGATTCAGGTCAAACCTGAATCAAGCTGCAAGCAATTGTCTGACATTTAAGACCCAGAAAAGACTAGGCTGCGCAGGATTAGGATTATCGTGCAGTAACTGGATCCTTGATCACTAAGTTGGACTGTATTGTCTTCATGTAGCTCACCTTCCTGTGTACACACTTTGACAGACATGGCCTTCTCCGTGCCCGAGTGGTGCCGGGCGCTGATGGTGACCAAGTAAGTGGTATCTGGTTGGAGGTCCCTGAGGAGCGTGGAGTTTTGCGTTTTGCCCAAGGTGACAGCGTGGAGCTTGCCCCTGGGCAGGGCGGAGTACTCGATGTAGTAACTTGCAACCTCCTCCGGCTGCGAAGGACCCCAACTCACCCGAACGCTGGTTTGCCCCGACTCAGAGATCGTTACCACAGCTGGGCTGAGCACCTCTGGTGAAAAAACACTGAATCAGTATACGATCACATGAGGAAAATAAACTGCCCAAGATAACTTATAATATAATAATAATAATACATATATATGTATAGAGAGAGAGAGAAATACAAGTTTACAATATTAGGTGAATAATAAATAAATATTTATTTTGGTTTAGATTGAAATTTTACAATTTAACAATAATTATTTTTACCAAAATATTTAGATTTTTTTTTTTTTTTTTAAATCAGTAAAATAAAAGGTTTCTACAGAAGCCCCAGGAAGCAAGAGAGAACAATACATTTGGTGATCCATTTTCTAAGTCTTATCTAAATAGTTTTGCCAGGATAATCTTTCTTGAACAGGTGGTGAAAAAAAGTTTTATTAGAAAAAACAAAAAGTTTTTCCATTTATCTAAATTTCTAATAACAATTTAGATCAGACTTAGAAAATGGATCACCTTTCTCACGTGCCTCACATGGCTTCCATACATTACCCTATAAAATGTCAAATGATGGTGAGTAATGGCCGTAAAAAGTTCCAAGAGTGCAAGATGACATCTTCAATTAGTTTGTCAAACAGTTCAAAACCACAAGATATTCAATTTACATTGAAATATAACAGAAAAAAGCAGCAAATTTGACACCATTTTAATTTGCACTATATCCAACCCAATGAAAGGTTTTAGAGCAGGAAGTAAATGAAGTGCACAGTTATGGCTTATGACAGAATGTGTAAATGGGATGTCACCCCACCTGGCTTTGTTGTGAAGGTAACGGAGAGCATGTTAAACGCTTGATCATTGGACTCCGGGGTCAGTGTGGCTGTGTACGTGGTGTCAGGCTTCAGGCCTGTTAGCCTGGTAGTGCTGGAATCTGCAGATTGAGTTATTCTCTGGTAATGACTACCACCGGTGCTCGGACTGGTCCCATCACCTCCTCCACCACCTCCTGTTCCTTTTCTCGGAACCGGTCCGAAGCGAATCTCATAGAAGCCACTCAAACCGGACAGAACGGGTCGCCACTGGAGTGTGGCCGCGTTGGTGGAGACGTCACGGACGTTCATTCGCTCAGCTCGGATAATCTCTGTCGGAGCAGGAAGAAGAAAAATGACTGTGGGCACACGGGCCTGTCGGGATTGTAATTAAAGAAGTACAAATTCTGCAAAAACACAGAGAAAGGATGGCGACAGGGAAGAGAACAAGACAGAGTGCTAAGAATGCTCAGACAGCCACCCACATAGACAGACAGACTTGGGTTTCTGGATGCATTCAGAGCCCTTGAAATAAGACAACTTGAAATAGCCAGCCAAGTAAAGCCCTGCAACGAAATAACAAATACCACAGAGGCATAGATATCTGCGATCGGATCCTAAGCAAGGACTGGTGCATTTCTCCTTGTTGTGCACAAGCCATATATATACTATGCATCATGTCTTACAGCTGCAGAATATGTATATGTTGTATAACTGCTGAGATGTCCCTTGTGAGTGTTATGGCAGTTACCTAATCTGGCCAGAGAAGTGAGCCCATATATATAAATATATACATGCAGGGGAATTGAATCATAAATCCATTAATAGATCGTCCTCTCTCATTACAGTAACTCTTACACACTCACACAGACGCTCTCAGTGTCCTGGCTTCCTATTCAGTCTCACTGTCTTCAGGAGCATGTTTGGAATCGGGGAGGAGCACAGAGACATGTGAGACATCTGTGAATGAGTGGCGGACTATGAAGTGCAGAGCATTCATTGTGGAATTGTTAACAATTAGAAAGTGGAGCACATGCCGGGGACAATCTATGGTTTTTTTTGCTGCATTGTGGGAATGTGGGACTTTTTGAGGGCACAATATGACGTTACAGTATAAACTTCAACTTCACGCTGGAACGTCAACTTACTAAAACGTCCATTTGAGTGTAAATTGAGAGACATAATGACGGACAGTAAATATAGAGCACTCTATGCTCTATATGCTCTATTGGAACCATTCTTATTATTAATTATAAAAATATTACCCAGTGCAGCTTTAATACATTGGTAAATATTAAGGAAATAGGAAACAATTTTGAATTGATGAATGACATTTGCAGTAAAAATCACAAAGTAAATAAAATCGCTAAATTTCCCAATAATAATTCTACTTTAAAATGAAATAACAAAATTCATTCGGAAAAAGCTTTTGAGTATTGTTTTTATACGACACCATTTTACTAATGTGTCCGACAATCATAATCCATCTAACAATGATTTTTTCTCCTGCAGAAAGAGTTTCTATTCCGTCATTACTGTAATTTAGAGATGTAACCTACAAATCAAACCAGAGTCCAACCCACAAAGCCGTAGCAGAGGCTCACAAGAGGTGAAATCTAAAAATGTATTCTGTGACTGTTTTAAAATTGTGAAGTATGAATTCATCGTCCAGACATAAGCCTGTTGGGAGATCATGCGTTCGGTCGTGTGTATCTGTCTGTCTGTCCGCAGCTCATCTCACAAACTACTGGACCCATCATCCTAATTTTTTTTGAGCTCGTTTATGATCGTGGGCTTAAGGACCTCCTGTGGTTGCGGTGATTCACTTTTTTTGAAAAACCTAAATTTATTGACTGTTTTAACACCGACTGCTGACTCCTCAATACTCTTAAAGGGCCGGTAGGAGCAAACATGTGATAAACGACGGCTTCAGGAGCAAAAGGCATTTCTGGATATCGGCCAGGCTAAAAAACAAGCCCTACGTATTCTGCCGCAGGCCACGTTTTGGTCTTTGTCGTGGCTCAAAAACTGACATCCAAATCCTTGTTTTTGTTATCTTTGTTATCATCTTGACTGTAAAGAAGTGTATTACGTGATTATTGTTAAAAAACGAATATCCATAATCATTCTGGTGGCACACTCAGGCTCCATACCTTCAACCTCAAATAACACCAGCTAACTAACCCTGAGCATACTCACCAATAATGGCATCCCGCAGGTCTTCTCTGATGATACTCAAATCATCGATGTCCACAAAGTACAGGTTGCTTTCCACGGGCGGAGACACCACTTGCCTCAACACCTGATAGTTGCCATGCCCGGTGGAGACCACCAGCACAGCCACGCCCTCCTCCCGCAGCTCGGCCATTGGTCCAATCACATCACCCGGTTTCACCCCATCCGTCAACCACACCAGCACCCTCGGGAGCCCCGCCCTGGCCCCGTCCGCCGCTCCGGGTCTCAGCACCCTCTCCTTTGCCATTCTCAGTGCCTCCACTGTGTTGGTGTCCCCCCTGAGAGGTTTGATGTGCCTCAAAGCCCCCTGTAGGCCACTTTGGGTGCTGTGGGTGCCGAAGCCAAACTCGAGGCGTGGTTGGGTGCCCACCTGCAGAAGTCCAACCCTCACCTGGTCCTCTCCCAGAGAGAAGGGGTGGAGGAGCTCAGACAGGAAGGTGAGCATGCGGGAGTGCTCGTAGGATGACACACTCCCTGAGGAATCCAGTAAGAAGAGGACGTCGCCCTCGCAGCAGTTCAGCACTGTTGAGGAAAAAGAACGTATATGATATAGCCATTTATATGCAAATCGATAAGTCAGATTCAGTATGTATTTATTTTAATGCTGATGTAAGAACTCCCTCTATGATTCCTTTTTTACTCCCACAACTTTTTCCACAAGTCCCCACTTCTTCACTGACCCAAGCACACACTCGGAATTTCCCTCCCCTTCTCCTTCCACCTTCTTGGAACAACACAGTCACACAACATTTATAAGGGATGTCTCATGAAAGCAGCACAGAACCAAGTGAAGATAAGAAGGACTCCAAACAAACAGAGGAACTACAAACAACATTGTGCTAACTTCAAAAGTGGACGATGGATGAAAGGCATGCAAGCGCGGAGTGGATTTCCCCCCGCCAAGTTTCCATATTTCTTAACAGAGGCAAAGTTAAAAGTGGATGCCAAGAGCGAAGGACAGGAGGGAGGGAGAACAGTAGCTGCTGGGCTTTAGCTGTAGAAAGAGAGAGGTAATGGAGAGAGGAGGTGGGACAAGAGGAAATAAAAGGCGTTAAAAGGAGAGTGAGGCTGAGGGCGGTTATGTGGGGGGGTAGTACTGGAAGTTCCACGTGAGAGACGAGGAGGAATGTTGAATGACCATATACAGAGGAGAGAGAGAGAAACAAAGAAGCTGCAGTGAAAAAAAACAGAATCTAAAAGCAATATTTAGTTTCAGATTGTGCAGTCATCCCAGAAAATAATGCCCACTGATAAAATCTCAGAGCAAGGGTTGAAGAGAGAAGCAAATAAACGTGTGAGAGTCAGAGTAGATTGCCTCTGGGTTACTGTGATTTAATAAGACTGCAATTACAGCATCAACTCAGACACTGTGACACATTGGGAATTTTTTATTTACCTTGGATGGCTCTTTTTTTTATTACTCTTACACATGAGGTGAGGTGTTGAAAGCTGAGGATGCAGCGAGGCATGTAGGCTATACACAGCAATCAAACACATACACACGCACGCAGACGCGCACGCTCGCTGCCTTTCTCTCCATCAGCCTAAAGAATTCCTCACATCTGTCAGGTAGTTTGGACTTTGGAGCGAGGGGGCCTCTCCGTATCACAGCCCCCTACCTCTACCTGAGTGCAAGTATGACGTCTTCACTGTTTATGTAGAGAGAAGACGAGTTGAAATGCAGCCCGCTGCTATCGATCGCACGACAAATGGGATCTATTGGCGGACTACTAGCACTTGGGGAAAAATGAATTGTAAAACCTCACATGGCCTCTAGTAAAACACTGCTGAACGCATGGGGACATTACATAGGAGTCTTACACTGACACATGCACAATCAAGCCTGAACTATGTTGGTTTTGTGACTCAACTCACACCAAAACAATATAGATTGATAAATAGGGTATTTTTTTTATTTTGGGAAACTTGTTTTGAACCTTCCCTTGAGTCCAGAGGAGTTCACAAAGCCAGACAACCAATTAAGAACAAACTAACAGCTATCTTGTAAAGAACATAACAGTCAAATACCATTTTTGATCCTTAAATTAAATCAGAATTACCCATACATGAGGCAACATGCACCTTCCTTTTCTCAGGCTGTGGGTTGTTGGGATGATAAGCCCTTTATTATCCAACGATGACAGTAGTAACAGAAAGTGGACTTATAAAAAGCCTAATTACTGTAAGCTAAGTTGGTTCAGTCTCATCAGGTTCCTATTAATGGAAATGGCCGAGTGACAGCATCTCACTCACTAGCTACTATGTTAACACAGTCATAAAGTCTCACTGACAGACTCGGCAGTGTGTCGCCACCACCAAGTTTAGCTCTCCAACACTTCATGGTCATGTGTTTTACCGCGGGGTGTAAATGCACCGCTGATAACATTTGATTTGAATCAAAAGTGCCAAACTGTCATCACTCATCAAACCCGAGACGTGTATTAACATCAAAGTCAGTTTATAAACTCACTGAGGAGTGTCTCAACTGTGTAAGAAAAAGAAATAAACATTTTTATTATATCCATATATCCATATATATCTATATGTATATTTTTGTCATTATATGATTATCCTTGCCTTGGAAACCACTACTACTGTAATGCCAAAAGACTTCATCAGCAGCAGACAGAGTGTGTGTGTGTGTGTGTGTGTGTGTGTGTGTCTGTGTCTGTCTGTCTGTCCGTCTGTCTGTCTGGCTGTCTGTCTGGCTGTTATATGGGGAGCACCCAACGTCCTCCCCAGGTCACCTGGGTGGTCCCTGCATCATGTGCACCCCATTTTGGGAACTCCTGCCCCAGGCTGAGGGATTTCATCAACATACATTGTAATACCTGGAGCTGTGCCACTTCAGTGAGAACACTGGTGTAATATCAGCCCCACCCTGATCCACCCTGATCCACCCTGAGCTCAGACAGTCTCCTGCAGCAGCATCAGTTAAAAATGAAAAATTAGCTGCATCTGATATTACCAATGCATTTAAACTCACTTTATATAAACTGGGGGGAAAGTTGTGTAATGACTGAGAAGATAGATCATTAAATAGTGTAGATAATTAAAGTGATTATTGGCCCTGAATTATTTTTAAGTTAGTTTAAGTTAGTTTAAGTTAATTTAAACTTTAAGTCATGTCCTCCAAATCTATTTCTGGCACGTGTTTCTCTATTATGATAATCTAAAAATGAAATGTGCATTGTATTGGATCAATGGTGTCCACATGTGAGGGAGCTTACCTCCTTCAGGTGCGGGGTTCTGTGTATCCAGCGGCCGCAGCAACACACACAACAGCATCCATGTCAACAACACGCGGCGCTCCATCATAGCAATAGCTAGTTAGTTCCCCCGAAGAAAATTATAACACAAATGTTATGAGTTCTGGAGTCAACCATGTATCCACCGCAGCCCAGACGAGCGCATTCCCACTCAGTGAATTAAAGTCAGAAGCATAATTCATGTGAGTCACATCCAGTCCGGCTTTTCATGTCGCTTCTTCTCTTTATTCCTCGTGGATCATGGTCAACCACTCGGTAACTGTGAAACTTCAACTGTGCCGTGTGCGCAACGTCTGGACGCTCCTTGACAATGCAAACGCGCCTCGCTCGCGCTCAGGAGGACACAATTGTCAAGCACGCGGGAAGTAAAGGCAAGTTTTCCGGGCAAAACTTTCAAAATAAAACTCGTTTACTTAGGCTAATATGTTTTTCTTTAAAATGCAATGTCAATATGTATCAGAATACAGTCATGCACGTTGTCTCAGTGGGATCAGGTTAGATTCTATAGTATTTATATTTCTGATTATCGCAACATGACATTTTAGTTGACCCAAAGCTTTAGTCAGTGGTGGAAAAAAACATTTAGTAAGTCAAATTTAAATAATTTCCTAGTAATACCACAATGTAAAAATACTCCATCACAAGTAATTTCACTTTCTAAATTTTACTTAAATAAAAGTACAAAAGTATTCAACAAAGGAAAGTATTCATAATGCTGAATGGTCACTGGTGCTATATTATTAAGTAAGTATTAAGTACAACTATGTTGTTTGATTATTATTATTGATGTGTTGAAATGTAAGCAGGATGTTAATGTTGTAGCTGATTTATTGAGCCAATTGTACTGCTTTGTATAGTGTTGGCTGGTTTAATTTATAACAAAAAATATAATTTACATCATGTAGCCTCTATTATGGTAGAGATATATATATATATATATATTTGAATATATAATTCATAAATTTAAGTTTACGTTTTTTCTTGTAAACAGAGTTTCCGGAAGCTAAGAAACTTTTTTTGTCTTATGCTCTAGGCGAGAAATTCTTATTGGACTGAATAGGGGCCATCTTTTGGTCTGGTATCCATTTCTTATAATACATCAATGATTTTTATTTGCTAACAATCTTCTTCTTCTGCTCTTTGCTGTTGCTTTGCTGCATTTCTTGGCCGCTGTGCGTGTGCGTGTGCATCCTCGTCTGCATGCACAGAAACAACAACAAAAAAAACTAAAAATGTGGATCCACTGATAAAAACCTGCTTTTTTAGTGCTCCTAGTGATACAAAGCTCCACAGGGTACCTTTAATCTGCAAAGTAACATATAGATATAGTGAAGTAAAAAGTGCAATATTTTCCTTTGAATTGTAAAACAGTAAAAATATAAAGGAGCAAAAAATACAAATACTCACATAAAGTAAGTACCTCAAATTAAGTAACGTATTTGAGTAAATCTAAGTAATCCCATCCACTGTGTTCAGTAGATTTAAACAGATTTGAGTTCTGGTTGTAAGTGAATATATTCAGCGACTTTGCCTCAACTTAGTGTAGCCTATAGAAACACTTGACACAGCGACTTAGAAGTACCACACTGCCAAGAATGAGGTCTGATTATAATAGATAGTAGAATGAACAACAGACAAATCAGAGTAAGCCATTACTACTGACATGGCTGACTAAAAGAAGCCTTTATTTTGAAGGTAAAGCTGCTTTAACTTCCCCCTGGTTACTTGTGTCTGTCTTGTGTACCTCACTCCTCCTTTTTCTCTCCCCAGTAACTCAGAATAGTAAATAGGGCTGTGTTAACCATAAAGGCATCAACACCCTGGATCTGAGCCACAATTAGATTTAGTCTTTTATGTTACCCTATTAGCAGGGATATAAATGGGGAAGCCACTTTACATTTTTGCTGATACAAGTTTGAAATTAGTCGTATATGCCACATAGGTAAGTATTAGCTAACGTGGAGTCTATTGGGATTTCCAGAGGAATAAGAGCATGAATTAATACATAAATAAAAATATAGTAGATCTTTGCTGAAATGCCCTCGTGCCCTCTTGATATCTTTTGTACACTTTGAGTTAATCTCCAGTCACTAATAATTACCTTTAGACTACTTCACTTATTTGCTCAATATTTGTCTGGTGAACGCAACCAAGAACTTCAGCTATCCAAGAGATTAAGAAACCTCTGGTTCACCAAGAGAGACCACAAATACTTGCAGTATTCAAACCACTGTGAGTGCATCTTTGAAATTATACAGCACATATTCCTGGAGTGGAAAAGGGTCAGCAGCTTTGCATGTAGGCTATTTTGTGAGGTCTACCAATCGGCCTTTTAAAATAAAGTTGATTTCCGTGTAGCGTAGTGGAGTGAGTGGGCTGAATGCAATCACACAGAACCTTCTGTATAATTCAGCATGAAGACTATTGATACTGTGTGTGCGTGTGTGAGAGAGAGGGAGAGAGAGAGAGAGAGAGATAGAGAGAGAGAGATAGAGAGAGAGAGAGACAGAGAGAGAGAGAGATAGAGAGAGAGAGATAGGCAGAACAAGAAAGGAACAAAGGAGGTAGGAGGGGATACATGGAAGGGAGAGGATGCAATAATTCAAAGGTCTGGATTCCTTTGTGACACATCGTCTCCCAATACTTCTATTTTCTCACACACCCTTCCCAATATACACACCTATTAAACAAACAGTAAGACTACAGCACAGTGAGCATTATGATTGCACTGTCTGACCTATATTTCATTGTAATCATCCTCATGGAAAAAACTGTAAGTAAAAAGAGCAACATACTACTACACGCACTTTATTATGTTTTTTTTTGCAATTACATAATAGGCTATACAATAGTGCTTGCGGCTCTTGAGTCACCCTTTTTTTTCCATTTTGTACACATTAACAATAATGACTTTGGCAGGCATGATAATTTAAGTCTGTGTCCGGTTTCTGAAGAATCTTGTTTTATGCTCTAAAATTGTACTCCAAATGTCTGTGAAGTATAATTCCCTACTGCATCGTGATCCCTTTATACCTTGGTGGTACTCCACAACAGACATGCAACATTAATTTCTCTGTGGTTTTTTTGTGCACCTCCCCTCCCTCCAGGGCTGAACAAGTTCTCACACGCACATCTGCGGCCCCCGAAGGTGAGCCCGTGGTCAACCACACTGTGCGGGTTGGATGTAACTTCAGATGGAGGTTTTCTTCTTCTTTTTTCTTTTTTTTCTTTTTTTTACCATGTAGTCAGCAAGCTGTAAATCAGTTATATACACACAGTATACCCCCACCTGGAACAACTTGACACTGGTGTGTGTGAGAGAGAGCACTAAATAGCTGAACATGCATATGAGCAGAGCATGCTTTAGGTGTATATTCTCTACAGGATTTCTGTACGTAGTTCATCATGTCAAGCGCCGCATGAGTTGTGCAATGACAGGTTACGTGCAGCTGACCGACCAGTGTCAAGCACACGAACTGCAGCTTGAGTTGGTTTTTGACATTGCGCTCGACATCGCAAGCTTTTTCCACCCAACACAGTCTCGTGTCAACACACTGTCTCCACTGCCTCAATCATAATGTCATATTATGCAACCTGAACAGTGATCTGTTTCTGTTTGTTCCCACAACTAAACGTCCTATAAGGGGGGGGAACAGCACAATAAACCTGACCTTTAAGCGGTGGGCAAGGCAGCAGCAGATGGAGTAGGAGGAACTGGGAGCAGTGAGACGTTATCATTGGAAGAGTTTACAACATTTTATTCATCACAACAGTGAGGGTGCGATAACATGAAAATAAAGAAAAACAGCCCATTCTTTGGGGAGAGGGCTGAAGCTTGAAACAAGCAGCCAAGCAGAGTTGCTGCCTCTTAATGTGCAGCCTCTTGTAACTTTGGACCATAATAGCAGCCTAGTTGTAATTACCCATTAAAACGTTGGCTGCTGAGGATTTGGCTACGTATTGGAATGCCAGTGTCAGTGGTGAAGTGAATTCCACAGATCTCTATTTGCCAGTATTTCCCTGCTCTTTGCCAGTCTGTGGGATTCGAGGTTTGGTTTACAGCAAACCATGGTATGTGTGCGGATTTGAGGAAGAAAAGCAGACATTTCTCCCGCTAAAAGAGTTTCAAGTTTCGAGTTCTTTAATGTCATATGCGCAAAAAGTTACGGAGAAGCAGTCGTTGGCAATGGACATATTGGATCTCAGGCTCCTTCTATGCTCATTAAATACTATGTATTGAATACAATCACGCAAGTAAAAAACAAAAGGAGAATCTAAGACACACAATAGTGCAGAAGTCAAACATCAGAAGTGGGACCAAGTACATTTTTGCAATTCACAAGTACATCTCAAGTCTTTGCACTCAAGTGCCAAGTCAAGAGAGGCAAGTCCAGAGTCAAGGCCCATGTCCAAAACTTTGAGTTTTGAGTCCATAACAAGTCATAATGCGCATACATTTGTATAAATTTGCGGTATAGACGGTGATCGCAAATGAATAAACTGAATGTAAATAGGAATTTAGTTGTGTATATGCATAATGAGAAGTAATACATATATATATACGTATATATATATATATACAGAGGCATAAACAGTTCGTAAAACAGTATGTAATAGTATATAAATTCAAACTACATCGCACAGATATAAGAGAAGGAGAAAGAGAGGCTAGATGAATTACTTCAGAGAGATTATGGGGAGGATGCAGGGTGATGCAGGTATGTTCGGGAAGCAGCTCAAAGGCAGAGCCAAGAACGCTTTTTCCCACAAATAAAAGCCATTAAACTATAAATACAAACAGACAGGTTGGAGGGATTTCCCATCACTGGGGATGTGCAGAAGTGCCCACTGCCTTCCTGCATGCGTCAGTGGTACTTTCCTGTCTCCACTGACCAGCATCCTGTATGTCCGCAGTGGGTCCTGTATTTTAAGCAGCGTCTGCAAAGGCATTTCCTAAGCGTTTGACTTTTAGAACATTTTGTTAAGCTCTGGCAACCTGAGACAAAGCAAATTCAGGTTTGGTAAGATGCTGCCTCTAGACTCTTTATATCTCAATGTGTTCCAGGAACTCTAACTGCATCCAGGGAAAACTCTCGATCTTTGCTTTTGCTAAACAAATATGACAAGTTATATTAAACACAAGCAACCGTCGGTTTGGAGGCATGCTCATATCTTCACGGAATAAATCTGTGAATGTATATTTAAGTTTGGACAGAAGCACCCGTGTCTGCTCACCGTCTTGGGAGTGAACCTGGGTATGCAGCTCGATCCACCGCGCTACTTAGAACATCTGTTTTGCAATAATCGACAGTCAGTGAGTCTCTCCACGCTGGTGAGGCCAACACCCACTGCAAGTTTCCACAGTAAAATGTCACAGGCTGCCTCTGGTCGTGCCAAGTTGGGTCGATGGAGGCTCTCTCTATAGCTCAGACAGTGGTCACATTGTGTCGGGGAGTAGGTAGAGGATAAATGTACTCATCTTTTTGGCTCATTGTGAATACAGAGTGATCGGGAAAAGATGGCAGGTTCAAAGATTTGACGATAGGTACCATCGAAGGTAAAGAGTCTTATGATTTATAAAGAAGCTGACTGAAAAAAAACTCCTGCGCCATGTGAGAAACTTTAGCCCTAATGAGCCTGAAGACCTCTGGAAAGGCTTCTGGGTGTTTCCAAAAAGTCTAAATAGAGTTACTGAGAACTAATAATTCTGCATTGTTGACTATAGTTCAACTATACAAAAAGGAAATTCCATTTACAGCCTCAGCGTGCCCCCGAGTGCTCCCTCGTATTGTATGAAATAAAGGACTTCCATCCAAAAGGACAAACTGCTCAAAGAACCTCAAATTCTCGCTATAATCCGAGAAATACTAGTCCCACTTATTCAGAAACCACATGAGAAAGGTCAGTGGCGGTGACTCATCGATGTCAGAGTTCTTCAAATGTTGGCCGCACTCAGGCAGCCTGTGGGAAGGATGGTAGGCTACATTTGGCTGGATGTAACAGGCGTTTCTAACACACACACACACACACAGGCACACACACACACACACACACACACAACCACAATCCAGTACTGTGCTAAAGTGTGTTTGTGTCTGTATCACATCACAAGGACTCTAATAAATCCTTTCCTCTCTTTCCTGCCTCATGTTCTCCGGTCATATTTATACTCTACTCTGTAGCTGTATTTTCTTTCATTCTTCCTGCTGAACAGTTTTTAACAGTATTGGCGAAGTTACTTTGAAAGCGTTGTAAGATACCGATTACTTTCCACTGGAAGAAGTTGAACTAATTCTAATTTGTTTAACAAGCTACTTAGAAAAGTAGTTCAAACTACTAAAAATGATCAGTACAAAGATTAATGTAACTATAAGATACTGGAGAGAATGAGCAGAAGGCAAACCACAGTCAAATATTTTGGTTATGTAAAGCTATAAGTGACTTCTGGGAAATATCTTTAAGAGGATCAAGAAGAAAGATTCTCAATAATTAAACAAATTACAAGGAATTGGTTAAAAGATGATAGCTTAAATAACTTTAAATGGAAGAATCTTGTGAATGAAACACATGGAATGGAAAATGAGAATTAGAAATCAATCAAGTTAATTTCTTTGACGAAATATGGGAAACATGGGTGAGGTATACAACACAAAACATTACTGAATGATCCCCCGGTGAAATGTGACCATCAATGTATGTATGACAATAACGATGAATATGTTATCTGTTAATTATATCCTGTAAATTGTTTACTTAAAAAATATTAAATTAAAATAAATGATATCATCATCATGTTCTTTACCATCTTATCTTCTCTCTCTTTCTTCCTCTGCTTTATTGATTGTTATTTTATGGTATGAATTAAATTATATTTGAAATTCAATTATTTGAATGAAATTAAAATAAAAACTCAAAAAAATAATGTAAACAATGATCAAATGGTCAATGTACATGTGATGTGAAACAAAATATATAATATAAAAAGGTCACATTCCAGAAAAAATGCTGCTCAATAATTTTTTTTCAAAGTGCCAATTAGTTTACAGGTCATACATAAACCAAATAAATAAAAAAATTAAAAATGTTAACTTATATTTAAAGAAAAAGGGGGTGGGGTTGGTAAATGGGTTCAATTAGTAAGGAAGCAATGATTAAATAAATAAAAAATGATTCCTTTCCTTTTATGGCTAAACATATAGTTTCAATAATTAACTGCACAAAAAAATGACAAAAAAGTTCACTTCTTCAATCAATAACTATGAACATAGTTGAACTACCAGCAACCTACTGGACCATGTAGTTAAACTAATAGTTTAATTACATGTAGTTCACTACTCCCCAACACTGTTTTTTTTAATAACAACACAACAACAACTATCAGTGTACTTTTTCTTTTTCATCATCTTCCTTCCTCCAAAGTGTTTTGGCCACAGTGGACAGCAGCTGGATTCTCCATTCTCTCCTCCCTTTGTGATTCCTCGCCCTCTCATTGCTCCTCACCCCGCACGCACACTCCCTCCTCGGCAGTCCCAGCTGCCTCCCACCCTTAGTAACAGTCCTGTATATTATACAAAAACACAAGGACACACACAAGCCCTCACATGTACACTGACAGAAGTGCACACGCATACATATGTACGGTATAAATGCACACACAAAAGGTAGCTGAAGTCACTTGTGTGGTATGTCTGAAAGTTTAAAGAGGCAGGGATGTGTTGTAATTACAAGTGCATCCGCGGTGGAATCTGTTAGGGCAGGTTGAGGGTGGGGGGGCTGGCAAGCTATCAAAGTTATCAGTGAGGCAAACCACCACCACCCTCTTGTAACTGCTCACTCTAAAGGAGTGCACACATAATAACAACATTTAAAAAAGAATGCACACAAAGGTTTATAAATCGATCACAAGTCTCAATCTGTCGAATCAGAGTCTTGATACTTGTGTTGCAGAGGTTAAAACTTTTACCCCTCACCAGGTGTGTTAAACATCCCGCCGTCCTTTAATGACAGAAAGATGACAACCTTGCTGTCCGGCCCATCCTGCCTGTCAACGCCATCACCTGTCACCCACATCCGCTGCCTGCCTCCACACTTGAAGTCTTCGGCTTTCACTTCCTGGCACGTTCGTGCTACACACGCTCGCAGTTTCAGCCTTTCTCTGTCATCCCTTTCCCACTTCCTGCTCTTTCTTTATACCCTGCGCACACATAACACGCCCTCCAAAGAGCCCCGCAGGTCACGCAGTCCACTCTGTCTTGGTTTCACTCAGCTCCTCTCCTGTCGAGTGTCAAGGTGACAGATATGGAGTCGGGGGGGGGGGGGGGGGGTGTTGTGTTTGAACTTGTCTGGCTTGAGCTCTGCCTGTCTGCCTGTCTGCCTGAATGTTTTCCAATGAGTAATCCATTGTAGGACTGAGCACACACTGGTAGGTTGTGTGACATAGCTCAAGTACGAGAGGGAAGAGGAGTTTTTAGCCCAAGGGAGATCAATGGGTGATGTGTGTGATGTGGAGCCTGCTGATTAAGTTAAAGAGTTTGACTTCTTTGTACATATACGAGATTTTCCTAAAGCGTCTGTGGTTGAAAGCAGTATCAGTCAGGCAGTAACGTATACCTCAGATTGACAAAGTTTCACAAACCTCGTTTAACACTTTCCACCCCCAGTTTTTCTTTTTCTTTTTATTAGCCACGCTAGCAGCGTAGCTCTAGGGATGGCAATGTCAGTCTGTCAGGTGGTCCATCACTTTGGTCCTGACTGAAAAATCTCAACTTTTGGATGGATTGCCATGACATTTTTAAATATTTGAAATATTTTTATGGTGGTTCATTTGTAAGCGGTGACTGTTAAAAATGTCACAGGAACAGAAGAAAACCTTGAAGGGCACTCGGAGAGCGCAGACCTCCACCTATGTCATCCCCTATCTCGCAATGTTAACGAAAGTGTATAATAATTTGTGTATCCGCCCTGTGATTTGGATCCATTTCAAAGTTTCATGAAAATCGGGCCAGTAGTTTTGCCGTAATCTTGCTGACAAAGAAACAAAGAAACTGATGGGAAACATAATTGCGGAGGTAATAAATCAGGAGAGCAATATTTGAAAATGTTTCATTTTTCAGATCCATCTTCCAGACGATGAGAAGCAAATTACATCTAAAAGTATGAAAGTAATTAGAGGGTGCTCAAAGTATGAATTGCAGAGTTTGCATGTGTTTAGAATAATCTCAGTTTCATATTTCCCCTGGGGGCTTTAAATTGAAAACCATATTGGCATGGCAAGGAACATAAAAACGTTTAAGATAAACAAAAGTAGGACTGCAACTAATGATTATTTTCACTATCGATTCAACATTGCGTCGACAAAACGGTGAAAATGGCCCATCACAAATTTCCAGACGTCACAAAAATGCATGTTTTGACCAGCCAACAGTCCAAAATCCAAAAGATTTTCAGTTTACTGTCATATAAAACAAAGAACAACATCGAATCCTCACATTTGAGAAGCTGAGACCAGTGAATGTTGAAATGTGAACATGACTGACGTTATTAATTGTTTATTAAAATATTTAATAACAAATAATTACATTTTAAACTAATGTTGCAATGTAAATAATAATTTTTACAGCGTTAAATCCCACGCAATATTTATTGATGCAAAACACTGGTTACGCGTTTCAACATTTCAACCCATTTTGGATTGTAGAAACTATTGTTTTATTGCCAACATAGCTACAGAAGCTAAAGACAATGCAGCGGTAACATCAGAAGTATAAGCTCTGAGATGACGTGTACAAATAGATTTTCCTACAAGGTACAGCAGGAGTTCACTTCATGTTATCTTCTCTATCACTGCTTTTCAACACTCAAGGTTTTCACAGTCAGACTCAGGGCTTTTATTTCCCCCTGATCACAAGTCTAGGCAAGTCTGTAAAATGAGAACTCATATTGGTGCTATTCAACAATTCCTCTCTCACAAAGCCTCTTATCTGTATATCACATGACTGTTAGTTGTATATGTTGCACACGTTGTGTTTAGTATAGAAATCATTTTAATACTATGCAAGAAAGACATTCCAAATAAAGATAAGCTGCTATATATCATTTGTAATCAAGTTGTGGCTTTGCTACATACAAAGTCTTGTTTATGATACACTAGAGACTGTTCAGTAGGCTGTATAAACAGGATGACAGGCAAATATAGCACACGAAAGTTTGAGATTCCTCTGTGACAAGGCCAGGATATTATTTTGACAAAGTACCTTCTGAGCGAAGACCTGGAGGAACTTTAATCCGCCCTTGCACGCTTTTCCGCTGTTTGCTTTTTACTCTCTTGTCGTTGCACAGAATTAGGACTGGAAAAAAAACATTAAGTGGGATGATAGCGGTGCCAGGGATATACAGTAAACTGGAGCTGATGCAGCAAATGGGAAAGGAGTGGGAGGAGAGGAGCAGCCAAACAGTCTGAAAATACCAGAGGGAAAGTCAGAAATCTGCAGAACAGGGATCAGAGAGTGTATGAGAAAATAAAGAGCAGCCTCAATAAAAGAGTCATTGACATGCATTGAATCAGACAATATTAAAAACACTCTTGGATAATAACATTCTCATATTTATGTTTTACTATATTTAATTTTTCTGTATTTTACTATACAATACTATATCATACAAATTGTAGGCCTTACTTTACTATACTACACGTATTGTACTATACTGAATTATGTCGTACTATACTAGATATACTTTACAGTCCTACACACACTTTACTATACTTTTACTGTATTATACACAATTTACTATACTTTTACAACACTATATTATACTATACCATATCATACTACACATGCTGTACTGTAGGCTACTATACTGCACTACACTGTAGAAGTACTTCTGATACTTTGTTAAATTTCCTTCATTCAAAGTTTTACTTTAATAAAGTAAAGAAGAATTTGCATCACAATATACTTCAAGTACCAAAAATAAAAGCACTAATTCTGCAAAATAATATATATCATAATATTGAATTATAATTATTTATGCATCAATGTGTTTGTCACTTTCATTTTGCACCATTTCTTTTTACTATATACTGCTGGGTAGCCTGTGAATTTCACCAATGGATCAATGAAGTTCTCTTAAACTATACAAATACAAGATAAATTATTAGTTGTTGATTATATTTTGTATTATTAATCTGAATATGAATTCTCACAGTAATTTAACCTGTCATATAGTGTTTTCTGTTGTATTCTAAGCCATTGGTAATATTTTATCAAATTATTCCTGTGAGCTTTCGTGACCATGTCCTTGAGTGAAGCTGGTTGGTAGGCAACCATCCTTGTTCTGATGAAGGCCTCGTGCCAGAGCATCTGAGAGAAAGCATGTTGCTGATGGCAGACAGACAGACAGACAGACAGACAGACAGACAGACAGACAGACATTCATACATGGGCCTTGGAACATTTCTGTACAAATTGAAATATGTGTGAAGAGAAGGTGAACAAATGAAAAAAGGCACATTATTGCTTTACTATTCAATTTGACAAGGGAATTCTGTCACATTTTTTGGATGATATACATTATGAAAAGAATATCCTTTTAGCTTATCGCAGTGAACGACAATAACGACAATAATACATAATTGGCATAATCAGGGTTGTGGTGGAGACATAACTGCAGAAAAGGGCTCGGCGATGACAAATGAAATGTTACACTCACACCTACTGGCCAGCAGTTGTACGAGCACTGATTTGGGATCTTGCATTTTCGTGAGGCTTTCACTGTGTCCCTGCCTCTCTGTGTGAAGCAGGCGCTCATGTGCAATGTGCGTCTGCTTCACACTGACCATTAACATTAACACCATTACACTTCCCATTAACATTAACACCATTACACTGTCCATTAACATTAACACCAT
>CALSBV010010214.1:7991672-8049396 GCA_943590825.1 Bovichtus diacanthus
ACCATTACACTGCCCATTAACATTAACACCATTACACTGCCCATTAATTGCCCATTCCTGACCTAAATACGTCTAATTCATCAACATAATATCAATTTCTCGGACAAAAACTTTCTAAAACGTGTCAGTCGTGAACAGACCCGTGCCCCGTTCTAAGCGTACGTGGAAGTTACGTCACTCAACAGTTGTAGTAACAAATGATGGCTTCATGTACACTCGAAAATATGTAATTATAATATGAACAACCATATAAATGTCCCAATACGGTTTTCATCGTGAAACAGGAAGCTGCATTTTTGAAGCTGTGCTATTACTATTTGGTAACGGTGATATAAGCTACAGGTTTCCCATAGTAACATAATCATATCATCAAACGTGTTTTTTCAACATGCATTTCTCCCACTTCATTTTATCAATCCAGTACAGATTAGCTATGTGCGGGTCGATATCGAACAATAACACATTAAAACTAGCATTCCTCAAGAACTTCTTTTGTTGCATTGGTGGTTTGGTGAATATTTACTTTCAAAATCGTTTGAACCATGGACTGTAGTGCCTGTATTTACGTGTAACTCAGATGTCAGAGCTCAAGAAGTTACGTGAACGCAACAAAAGTTTAGTGCGCACAGTTGAGATATCTGTGGCCATGGAGGAAAAACAGAGCAGTACGGAAACCAATTTTGCTCCAGGTATACATATAATAATCTTATTATTTCCCCCAGTGTTACAGTGGCGAAAAGTATTAAATTGACGACTGAAATCAAAAGTTGCCAGTGAACCGTTAGCTAACATACTGGCTGATGCGCGGTCACTGTGCCAGCTGTGTTTAGCAGCTAACGCAAGTGTTGTGTGTTGTTGACATTCACCGCTTTAAGTTACTCTGGCTTTGTTTAAATGATAGTTATAAGGAATGCTGAAAAATCCTATGGGTCACACTTAAGCGGCCTTCCTGTGTGTAGAATTCAGATCAGTTCATTCGAGACATGACGGTGCATATATTGTGCAATAACCTAGTTTCGTGTGGCTATTTGAACGACACGAAACGTCAAACTAAACTACGTTCAAAACTCGGGGAGTTTAATGCTGCACATACTCATAGGTGACATTAACATATTATGTTGCCTGTGATAAGACTTCATATTAATCATCGGGGTCTTCTGATAAATTCGGCATGCATGTGATCCACCAAACAGCTGTTAAAAAATATTACTATACATTGTTTGTGTACCCTCAAATGCAAATACCATACATTTTTGAGGTTTTTACTCTTAATGTGACTTTGATATGTATTAGTTGGTCACTTGTATTTAGTTTCTTTCTGATGTGAGTCAAACTAATACTTTAAAGTTAATAATTAAGTTTTGTCCATTTCTCACCTTAGACCCAGGGGGGGCAGGAGCGACACAAGATGCCCCACGTGACTGCAGGGCAGAGGGGGTAATCAGCAGACAGCTGAGTGAACAGGGCCGCTTTGCTTATGCTGCCCTGTGTGGTGTCTCTCTGGGCCAGTTGTTTGCTGGACCTGAAAGCAGGTAACAGAGCCACGAAGGATACTGTCATCTGTCATCGTGACATCCTGTGTGCCCTTCCTAGTAATATCAATGTAGTCATTGTGTTAATAGTGCTCGCTCCAGTTTGTTTTTCTGGTAAGCTAAAAACTACCATCAAAATTCCTCGAATTTGAATTTGAATACTTTGATTTATTTAGGACGATGCTGTTTAACACACTTCCAATGCAGAGAATGAAACTGCACAGTGGGTTTATATCTGTTGCCAATTTTCATCTCCTGTCCCGATTTGGGCTTTTACATATACAGTGTAGTTAAAATATACAGCTTACAGTGTCATAAAACCATAATACTCTACAAATATGTAAATACAATAAAATACACATACCACAATATAGCAATACTCATACAGCAATAGAACTTGGTAATTCACAGTAGATTTGTTAAAAATGGGTACAGCTTTGGTTTGCTTTTAGCCAGCACTTAATCTTTGTTGTGAAGGATTTTATATCTGGAATTAATTTGATTTCAGTTGGTAATGTATTCCATTTTTTATACGGTATTTCAACAAACTGACAGTATAGAGGGGATACTGGTCCAACTTTTTTTTTTGTTACATATATATCTAGATAAATTGACCTTGACTCTCCATAATGATAATAAATTAAGGTCAGAATTGTTGTTTCAAATGTTTTTTATTGTAAAGCATAATTTTCAAAGATGACACAACATGGTATTGCCATGCTTCTTTTCCATATAAACAAACATTATGTCAAAAGACACAAAAAAGCAA
Organism: Bovichtus diacanthus; assembly: GCA_943590825.1. NCBI lineage: Eukaryota > Metazoa > Chordata > Actinopteri > Perciformes > Bovichtidae > Bovichtus > Bovichtus diacanthus. The sequence continues at coordinate 7,993,974 of CALSBV010010214.1, forward strand.
ATAAATAAATGGCAATATATAATATAATATTATCAATTAAATAATTAAGGCATAAAATAATAATAACAAAAACATAAAAAGACATTAAGAAGACATCCAGACATTTCCAAAGGTTTGTTATTGAAATTCGAAGAAGGTGACCAGCAGTAGCCTCCAGGAAATCATGAGGACTCACTTTTCATTTATTTAATTTTATGCACAAATGAAATATTTCTGAACTCTGATTTTTCTTCTTCCACCTGTGAACATGTCTGTGCATTAATAACTAAACTGTATAATCATGCTTTAACTGAACTGTTAACCTGAGCAGTTGCGTGTGTCTCAGTGCGTTCAGGGAGAAGTATCTGCAGGGCTTGGTCCGCTGGCTGGACCTGGATGAGTCGGTGATGCCGGTTATGGGGGCTTTCCTGTCAGGCCTGGGCTTTGAAGGCTCCGACACCTTCCTCTCCACCTTACAGGCCGAACCACTGCTGGCTTCTGGGGCCACCCCTATCATACAGGTGATGGCCATTCTCATAGAGGATGCAATGACATTAAACTTTAATCAATTCACCGGGAAATTGAATTTTGGCAATTGTAAATGTGGCAAAGAAAATGTAGAATTGTAGGATGTTCTACTGTAAGTTTTTGCAATAAAAGAGCCTATTAGATCGAAATGTACACTTGAAATAAATACAGAAAAACAGATATATGCAATTTAACATAATAATTACAGTAGAAAGAACTGGTGAGGCAATTATTTTATTAATTATAATATCTACATAGAATGTGTATCATAATCAATTCTACTTAATATAACATTATTCTGTGGTTTGATTGGACTGTTTTACAATTGATCATGCTAACGGAGCAGTAAAAACATTGTTTTGCTTTATTTTTCAATAACATTAATTATATTGCATTTGACTAATTTGGTGTCTGGATTTTTACAAACCAACACATTTTAACCAGCTTTCACGTTGCATTACAGGATCTGGTGTCTTTTTCTGTCAAAGACGGTAAGAATCCTTCGATGAATGAATGACTAATATATGGTGTACGTTCGTATAAGCCTGCTACTTTAACTTCCATGCTCTGTCGTGCCCTCAGGCCAGTATGATGCCAGATCGAGGGTTCTCATCCGTCACGTCAGCTGTCTGCTGCGAGTCTTTTCAAAGCAGCTGGAGGAGTTTGAGGAAACACTGGGAGAGAAGCTGAGGGAAGGGGGAGAGGAGAGCGCGTAAGTCATGTTTGGATGGAAAGATGGATGATAGTACATGATTGTGACAGTTGCGACGTTTACACGGTGCTTCAGTTAATCTTCCATACTTAATGATAACATGTTCTGCCTTAGAATGACTTTTTGGACAAATCTTGTGCGTGTCAGACTGTTTTAAACAACACACACATCGTGCATGGCAGTCACACTTATCCCAAATGATACCATTTTTAGAGCACATGAATATTTAAACTAATACAGATGCCCTGCTTCCATTAGAGAGGAGTCCTCTCGGCGGCTGAGGAGAGAAAGAGGGAGGAAGTTACGACGCTACCTCCTCATTGGACTAGCCACAGTGGGCGGAGGAACTGTGATTGGTGACTATTTCCGCTTCAAGTGCTTTTGAAAACATTAAATGGACATTTGAAACATCGAGTCTCTTATGTGGACACACATTAAGCTAATCAACTGATCATTTTATCACCGTACACCATTAAAACTATGAGAATAATGCATGAACTTGCATCACCACACTTTCAAGAGTTGGATTTTTCAACTTTTCTCTAACAGATCCTGGCTTTTGTTCTGTACTGACTGAGCTCTTTATGCCTTTGCCAGGTGTGACAGGTGGGCTGGCAGCCCCCTTGGTGGCAGCAGGGGCCGGCGCTGTGCTGGGGGCAGGAGGGGCCGCTGCTCTGGGCTCAGCCACTGGCATTGCAATCATGGCCTCCCTGTTTGGAGCAGCAGGAGCGGGATTGACTGGTATGAGCGCTGGAGTTGGAGACATGTGATTGTGTGTTATCATCTTTAGAATGTTGACTAAACTGACTAAATGCACTTTATTTTGGAGCTTCCTAAGTTGCGTATCTGGAGCTTTTCTCATCTTCTTCTTGATTTCTGCTCTTCTCTGCCTTTTGTTTAATTTCCATACGTTGTTTCTCCAGGCTATAAGATGAAGAAGTGTGTCGGGGCGATAGAGGAATTTGAGTTCCTGCCGCTGAGATCTGGGAAGCATCTTCACCTGACCATCGCAGTGACAGGTTGGCTCTGCAGTGGTAAATACAGTAAGTATGGCATTATCTGTCTCTCTACAACCACTTACAATTTCCACTGATACGGTGAAGTTGATATGGATGAATCCTCTTTCATGGTATATGTACATTTACAAGGCAATATCAATATACGGTATTGTACATTTTCTGTAAAATAACCAGATAGGACTGTCTGTTTTTGATATTTTGCATTCAGAGGTGTTAATCTTCAGACATCATGGCATCATAACAACTGGATTTAATCCTACAACCACACTGGACATGTTCAATGTGTGTGTGAAAATGATTTCGCCTTGTCTTATCTGTCTTTACCATGAAAGTTAAGCCTCTTAAGTTAAAGGTGGAGTCAGCTATTCTGGAGAAAGATTGTTGATATTTGAACTCAACACCCAAACAAATAATAATGATAACAATACTATTAATAATAACCTGTTTATATAGCACCTTTTAAAACTACCGTTACAAAGTGCTACACAGACAAAGACAAATAAAAGGAAGCAGGAGAGCAAATACAAAATCACGGTCAACAAATAGAAATAAAAGTGAAAGTATGGAAGATACAAACACTTAATTTGGATAATGTGCTCAATGAGCTGAACATTTTGAAGTTTAAATGAAGTTGAAGTTGAACGCTGTTAAAGTTATTAGGTGGCAAAGAAATAGTAGGAATATTAAAGAGAAATGGAAAACATAGATATGAATTGCTGGGCAGCAGTTCTGCACATAATGTTCTAAAACTAAACCAAAGTGTCCACCTGAGATTATGCAAACAAAGCACTTACATTTTGCTTTTACATAAAAAGATGCAGCTCACTTCCCCCACTAAAAGATGCACTTACAAGCTTAGTACCTCCTTCACTTACAATGGCTAAAAAAACCAAAACATTTCACTTTCGCAAATGCTGGGTCGTCGTTTTCTTACATAAAAACACAACTGCTGTCTTCCAGGTTCGTTCCAGGCCCCGTGGTGCAGCCTGGGCGAGTGCGGGGAACAGTACTGCCTGGTGTGGGAGTCACGTTTCCTCAGGGATCTGGGCTCAGCCATGGCCTCTCTGTTGGATGGGCTGGTCAGCATGGTGGCCCAGGAGGCGCTCAAGTACACAGTGCTCTCAGGTAGGAGGATGGTCAAGCAGGAAGCACTTAGTCTATTCACTGGCTCTGTATTTAGAAACAGGAGTGTTTGTGCTTTTGGTCAAATGTTTTCTCTTCCGAACTTCACAATTGGGACATTAGAAAATGTCCCTTCACTTTGCAAGGTCGGATCAACCTCATCACGCCACTTGCCGTGTGTTATGCCTGTCGTGGACGACCTTATAAAATTATACTTTGCAATCGGATTTAGCAATAAGGAAGTACTTTTGAATTTCGCCCAGAATCAACACATTATCATAAGCATCCAGACTTTGACTAGGCCGTTGAATTGGTCCTATTCAAAAGAAAGCAACATACTGATGTGAATGAGGAAGGATATCGACATGTTGCACTTCCTCTCTAATGTGTGTCATTCCCTGTTTACCAGCAGCGTCTGTGGCGTGATGAGATGGATTCAGCCTTGCACAGTTTAACAATGTGGTTTCTGAAACACAATTCTTCTGAGTATATTTTCTCGTAAATGTGTGACTTAAATCTCAGAGAATTTCTGAGTTTTTTCTCGCAATTTCTTGAGAATATTCAAGTTTTTTTTCCAGAAATTTGTAATATGTTTCCCGTACATTTACGACTTTAATCTCGTTAAATTTTTTCTAGTAATGTTATCCCCCTCCCCCAGCTCCATCGTAGATACTGTATGTGATATGGGACGTAAAAGGTTAATGCTATTGTGGCATAAACAATCTAACCTAGCCATGTTCTTTGTGTTGTATTGACCCTTGCTTGGTGCTGCATTGATGTCTTTCACACCATCACACTGTCCAGGCATCGTGGCGGCTCTGACATGGCCGGCATCTTTGCTGGCAGCAGCCAGCGTCATCGACCACCCCTGGTGTGTTTGTCTGAACCGCTCCGCTGAGGTGGGGAAACACCTGGCACAGGTTTTGAGAAGCAGACAGCAGGTATCATAGTTCCCTTAAACTCTGTTTAGACACACTTTCCTGTCGCGTACCGCAGTGCTATGTCAGCTGTGGCTTTAGACGGGTTAGGTGTATACAGTATTTTGAGTACACATTATTAACTGCATTAGCTCAACTTCAACCATGATGTTCCTGTTTGTTGTTCCTCTGATTGACTAGACTATTTAGAACAAAACTTTGAATGAAATGCTAGATTTATTAACCTGAAATATGAGTCATGCTCAGACACAATAATTAGCCTATGTTCGGTCAACACTAGGAAGATGGAGGCTTCTTCAGATTTGTGCATCTCTTCTCTGTCTTTCTGTGTTTGAAGGGGAAGCGGCCCGTCAGCCTCATAGGTTTCAGTCTAGGAGCCAGAGTTATCTACTACTGTCTACAGGAGCTTGCCAATGACCAAGGTATGAACATCTTTCTGTATTGCACATTGGTATTAGATACACATCCACATTCCCTTGCACTGACTGTCTACCAAAATGCTCAACTCAATTAGATTTTCTAAATGTTAAATGTTCTAAAAAGCCAAACCAGTCCTCTTCTCTTCTGGTGAAGCGGAGTAGAATCGTTATGGTGACGGCTCTAGATAATTGGCATTTAAATGTGCTTATAGTTTGTGTAATTCAACAAAAATGAACCTAATTCAATTTCTTTCTTCAGTCTCTTTTTTGACATTGTTCTGACAAGCTAGTCCTGTGTTGTGATTCCTCAGGTAGTGAAGGAGTAGTGGAGGATGTTGTCCTCTTGGGGGCTCCTGTGGACGGCTCTGAAAAGGCCTGGGAGAGAATGACCAGGGTCGTGGCTGGAAAAATAGTGAACGGCTACTGCAGGTAATCTAACAGAGCTCTCCCCTTCAGTATGCACGGAGTCACATTTCTACATTATTACAGTAAGAGCTTACAGTTGCTTCGTAGCTTTGACATACTCATCATTGTACGTTTTGGCCGCAGTAGATTCAGAAACTACTGTCTTGGCAGCAGGATTTGTGATGCAAGTGTGACATGATTAAATAACCTTCTAAACTATGCACCTATCAGAGGGGACTGGCTCCTGGGGTTCTTGTACCGAAGTTCAGCTGCGCAGCTGTCTGTTGCTGGGCTACAGCCAATCAACATCCAGGATCGGCGCATAATCAATGTGGATCTTTCCTCCGTGGTGAGTCAGGGCTTATTGGGCCCGCTAAATGAATACTATTGAGATGAGTAAGTACAGCTCATCTCAAGGTTTTTCACCTCTTCAAGAAAAATAAAACGCATGCAGCTGTCACCTTTTCAAGCACAAAAATGTCTGTGAAATGATAAAAGAGGTCCTCGACTAATTGATGCAACCATACAGGATTTTATTATAACTTTAAAGGAGACAGTCGTATTGCTTAAATGAAATGAAAAGAGAAGAACAAAATAAGGCCCCTGCTGGTCTGTTTCAGTTTACAGCAATGCCTTTCTGCCAACCTGTAAATCATCATGATGCCACATGAAACTTGTGGAAAACCCCCGGCTGAACAAAACTAGTCGATGCTTTACCAAACGAGGTAAAGCATCCGAGGTTTTTACATTTCACTCAACTGAACATTTAGAAAAGAGCGGTCAAAAGATACTTGACATATCTGAAGCACCATACACTATACACCTGGTCATAGGCCTGGCGCCATAATCACGTTATCGACTTATGGACATGACCTTGATCGGTTTTGCTGACCTGGATATTGCCCGTTTTCTTTACATGTGTGTTTGTGTACATAAGAATGTCACCAACATTTTAGTCAACATGATGCCAGAATAAACCATTACAAGACTTGGGCATTGCGCACACATTGCACATTTTTGTTAAGAGCCCAAGAGTCTATTTTATGTATCGTTTTGGTTGTGTTGTTTTGTTATATTTGTTGTATTTATTTAGGATTTATTTGGGGAAAAAAATCTCATTCCAATTCTAATTGTCTGAATATTCTTAAGAATTAAAAGGTAATTGCTTTTTGAAAGAGTGTACTTGCAGTATTAAGCTATTATAACGTCAGTGGTCTAAAATGGTCTTGAAATGACAATAATATCATTTTATTCAATTATTTCTGGGACAATATATTGGCCAGAAAAAAATAAGTTATTGTGACGGGACTACCTGGTCATGTAATGTGAGGGATAAGAAAAATGAAATTATACACTGTAATTTACAAGGAAATATAGTCCTTTTTTTGTCAGAGACAGTAAAACCATGTTCCTGCTTCCCAGGTGAAAGGTCACTTGGACTACATGCGTCAGATGGACACCATCTTGGTGGCAGTAGGAGTTCCCACCAAAGAAGTCGCCGGAGCCTCCTTTGTTCTTCCTCAGCCTGTAATAATCACACAGGGCACAGTGGACATCCCTGACCAAACCCCCAATGAGCAACAAGACACTGAGACACAGAAACAAGCTGAGGAGGCTGAGACTGCAGGAGAAAGCGGAGACGTGTCAGAGGAGTTGGGCGACGGTTGGGATATCCCTGATATTTCGGACCTGCTGGACTCATTAAATGACACAGAATCAGACAGGAAAAATGGACCACTTACTACAGAGGAGAATTCAACTACTGGCGACTCAGCGTCTGCGCTTAATGTCCCGCGCGAGGGCGTAGAGGACCTCGATAATGAACACGTATCATGGAGCTGGGACGATACACACTGGACTACAGAGCACACACACAAACAAAGGCAGCCAAACTTGTAAAGAGCATGTCACTGGACCGGCTGCTTCCCTGTAAAAATCTCGTCTTCTCGAGTTGTTTTTTTTTTTTTTCCAGCATCAAAGCTTTGCTGGAGAAAATATTCATTCCATTCTCAACACACTGACATGCCAGAGACAGCGAAAGAGTCAATGCACACATATGGCAGCCTCAAGTGAAAATCCCCTGAATTAACTGCTTTTGTTTAACCACGAAATGTTGCTTTTAGACTATTAATATAATAACAATGTTAAAATTGTGTAAATGAAGTACATTTTTTTTTACGAGCTGTAAAGAGTGTCATCATTTATTAAGATTCATAAGATCAAATACCTGTAAATCATTTGAGCTTTCCAGGTTTTTTATGCTACAAAATAGGTGATATCTCCTCGTCCTTCTAATTTTCATCCGCTGGCCTGGTTGCTATGGATATTATCACAGTAATTCAATTTCCATAAGGCAGTGGGTAATTCAGTGAATGTGTCTTCTTCAAGGCTTTTCTTTTTGCTATTCCAACCTTGCCAATGTGAAGTGCTCCTTACCAGAGAGCTTCAGGGGTTAGTTACATTGTATACCGGCACTGATGATACTGGAAAATAGTCCCTGAATATTTTGTTTTGCTAAATTCACCTATATCTATTTCTTCAACCATATTTCATAATTGGACAGAAACAATTCAAGATAGAACAAGGGTGGAGCTTACTGAATTAGCTTTTTCTAAATCTCTTAACTCACACAATGAGTCTTTTCCTGACATAACACATTAGCGTTTCCATAATTACTATTCAATCCAGGGTGTCGACCTGATTGGGCAGAAGCAGAGGCAGCTCGATGCCAGCGTGCTCGGCATCCAGCAGGTTGACAGCATCAGTGGCGGTGGCAGGGGGGTGTGTGGGGTCAGAGGCCAGCGGAGAGGGGGGGTCGCTGGCGATGTTTGGCTCTCCTGAGTTGCGGAGAGAAAGGGAGAGCGCTGGCGAGGGTCTTCGAGGTGACTGCGAGTAACAGCAGGGCAAGAGCTTCCCCAGAGCTCGCTTGAAGTCTCTCATGAACAGCGGGTAGATGATGGGGTTCATCGTGCTGTTGCAGTAGCCCAGCCAGGTGATGGCGTCGAAGAGCGCGAGGGGGACGCACTCACACACTGCCTGAATGAAGATCGGGGAAAGTATTGGAGGCATTAAGGCATCAGAAGTTCATTTTTGGTCAAATGTGAAAATAATCAATTACAGAAATAAATAAGAAGATAAATGAAGAAAAATAATAAATGATAAAAAATCTTAAAGACACCTTAAAGAGTTTTTTAGCCATAGAAGAGCAATTTGTTTTAGAGTGGACCACCGTTTAATTTGTTATTGTGCATGAGCACAGGTTACAGAAAATAGAACATTTATATTATTTAAAATATTAGTTTTGCAAATGTTTTAAGAGTTGAAATGCATTCACCGTGTTTGTTTGACTTTGAGGATACACACCTTTAATTATAATATATACAAGAGAATTAAATTGATGCATATATAAGAACACAAAATCTATTTATTAATTTATTGCCCATTTATGTAACTATAGTTTTTGACTAAATCTATAGTTATTTATTCTAAATTAATGCTGCACATTTATTTATTTACTTTAATCCTAAAAATTAGGTTAATTTACAGTGAAACTAAAAGGCTACAGAAAGAAATAGATAACAAACTAAACACCAAAAAAATGTTATTTATTGCTTGTGCATATTTTTCTTTATCCATTTACTTTCTGTGTCCCTGGGAAATCATCAAAAGTGAATTTACAGTACAGGCAGCAATGAAATAAATAAATATACAGAAATAAATAAATTCTGAAATAAGAAGATGAAGAGAATACAAAAGAATATATTAAAATGATATAATCTTTATTGTCCATTCAGTCAACGTGTATTTATTTATTTACGTTTCCCTGTTTCTTTTGGGCCCCTCTGAATTTTGAATAGCTGAGTCTGAAATCATCAACAAAAAAAAAGAGGACTTTTATTTCTCACTAATCACATGTGCCGTCACTCTTTTTCTCATTGAACATCTCATTTTCCTGGAGTAGAACTTGTAAATAAATTTGCTCCTGGCTTTCAAAAACACTGATCTTGAACATAACCACTAGATTTAGAGAAGGACAGTGAAGGAGGAGACAGCTGTTAGAGGAGAGCTTCCAATACTATCAAGATGAGACAGGGAGGCGGTGGGAATAGGACGGAAAGGAGGGGTGCGTTTCACACACCACATTGAGTGTGAAAAGGAAGGAGAGCGCAGACACAGTCAAGTCTCTGTGCTCTATGTTGCAGTGGAGAAGCGAGAGGGCACAGATGGGAAATCCAAATGACTGGATCATTGAAAGCTTGAAAAACAGGACAAGTGTCATTACCAATTTAGATTAAGCTGTTTTTCGACATTGATTTACTCTCACCGAGGTTTTTCATGACCACCAATGTTTGTTAGCTGACTAATGAGTGTGTGTGCTTAGTCTAATCAAAATCAACAACTTAAAAATAAATGGTGCTGTGGTGTGTTGTTATCTGGGATTGGGAATGAGTCAGCCGCACAAAGCTGAAATGCCAATCTATTTCATCGTTGAATAGCTTGGCAAAGCTGTGACGCCAAGGCTGGCTAATACAAAAATAGTCCGGTATCCAAGTGTGTTTTTTTTTTTTCTCCCTTTCTTCTTTCCTTCCTTTGCATTTCTTTCACACTGTTGTGCTGCCACCACACATACATTTGTGAAAAAAAAACAGACAAAAAAAACAAAACAGAGAGTGACTCAGATATATGGAATAGGAGAGCTATAATAGAAAAAGACAAACAACCTCAGTTTATTGAAATGGTGAGGGACATTGTTGCAAATCTATACAATGAAGAAAAGGCATTCGCCTGAGCACTACAGGTAAAGGCTAGTTTACCCAGCTCATCTTATAATGTGTCTCACATCCAAGGTTTGTTTGACGTGTCAGATGGCAACTGATATGTAATGTTACCGGTGTGTTTTTCATTTTCATTGACGACATGTCTGTGGCAGAGTGTCTGTCTGGTCCCTCTACTGACCTGAGCCATGTTGGTGATGAAAAATGGCAGCCAAGCGCTGAAGAAGAGTCCCAGGAGGACCCCCAGTGTCAGGCTGGCCTTCAGCGCCCTCCGACCCTGCCTGTGAGCCAGACGACGCTCACTGTTCACTGACGGCTGTGGACATTAGAAAACGGTTAAAGGGACAGCTCACCCCAAAATGTAGTGCCATTTATCTGTCTTGATTGTTTTTATATAATGGAAGTGGATGGCACTCGACTTGTGGAGCTCAAAGCCCAAAAAAGTACATTTGAAAAAGTCAACAGAAATGTCTCTTTCCAGAAATCATGACTTGGTCACTCAAGATAATCCACAGACCTTGTTGTGAGCAGTTTCATGTAGGAACTATTTTCTAGCATCGACTCGTGGATGAGATGCTCGTGCTCACTCGTTTTGCAGGCGTAGTTTGGTAGAAAGAAAATCAGATTTTTTTTTTTGTTTTCCATTCCTTAAGAATATTAATGGGAAAAATGAATGAACACCTTAAACTTCATTGACCAGCGGACCAGCCAAACACTGTTGAAACTTGAGTGAAGAAGATACCAAATACGTAAGGCTTAATCTAGGGCGATTTATGTATAACATTATGCACAACACGTCTAGAGTATACATTTCCATTAGCAGCTACAAAAGGTTTGAACAGACTTATGAGTGTGAGTGTTGCTTGGCTTCAATGAAGAGTTAAAACAAGCTCATACAGAATATTTCTAATGAATAAAAGAGTGATTTTAAAGCTACTTCACGGGGAAAAAAATCTGAAAACTGAATGTTAAGGGGTTTTCGATTCACCTGAGGTTTTGAAAATGAATTTAGGACTGACTGTTCTGTGTGTGGTTTTACTGCAGGCAAACGTGACAGACTGTGTGGTTGTGATCCTTGCAGACGGGGGCAGCACATCTGACACACTGTCTGTACTTTTCTCTCTAAGATTTTGGCGCAGGTTTTACACCTCTTCCCTTTCACTGGATCTCTACTTTTCTTTCATGAATGAAGAAAAAAAAAAATGTTCAGCTCTTCATCATATACTTGCTGCAGCGTTATCATAGATTGTATCTCTTGTGATTATTTTTACAGCCTGATAACGATGAACACAGTTAAAGTATTTGCCATTTTAACACATGTAAGACAAATCCATTACAAAAACCTCCACCATGAAGAAGTTTGCGCAAAACACAAAAAACAGTTTGGGCCAAATCAGCCATACTTTTAGATATACTTCCAAACTAGATAAACTCCAAAGTACTTTTATAATAAGGCACATCTGGACAATCAAGTAGGTGTAGACTCAGCAATTAGGTCTCGGAGAGGAAAAAAAGAGCAAATTCGGCAGCCAAAAAACAGCTTTCAAAGAGAGCTCTTGAAGTGTTTTCTTCTACATGTGAAGCATGCATAATCATAAAATTAACATCTCCAGGTTTGTAATTGCTCCACTTAGATGATATTGAACCTAGGAGTGGATTTCATCAGTACAACTGGCATTTTAAAGGAATGGCATGAAGAGTATTACGTAAAACATAAAAATGTCAAAGATATCACAAGTTTGAGAACTCTTACAATAGATGGACAACTGTGATTGTCTTATTATCTTCGTGCCTCCTGCTCCACTCACAGAATCAACCTTTTCAACTCCTACTCTCATCACGGTTTGCTTAAAGGCCAGTCTACTACTGTAGCATCACTTTTTATCAGGCACTTCAGGTCTCTCAAAATTATTGAGTGTTTTATTTTCTGTCTTGGTCATACACTGAGCACAGCCCTTGCTGGTTTGTTTTACTGTTTAATCTCTCTTGCTTACCGGTACATTTTGTGACACAGGTGGTTCCTGGTGACTGCAGTCATCTCCGTCCTGCTGAGCTTGCCCTGCTGCGACCCCAGGTGAAGGAGGCCTGGAAGGTTCCCCTAAAGAGGGATGTGGGTGTGGTGGGTGGCTCAGTGCCGCGACCCTCTTCGCCTGCCTCCGCGCTGCCAGAAGGATCCGACAGTAAGTGAAGCAAATGGCACTGGAGGGCAAAAAGAAGGTGAGTACAGACGCCACAAAGGCAAAGGGCAGGGTGACCTGCAGGCGGCACTGGAAGGAAAGGCCTCCTGATGGTGACACCTGAAAATAGGAGGCTGGGTACAGTGTGTCAGAGTAAGAGCTCGTGTTGCTACTGCTGAACCCAGGAACCGATGAGATTCCGCTCCCATGGCCCAAGCTGTGCCATTTCATCTCAATGGGCAGGAAGGAGGCCAATGCCGCCAACCCCCAAGCTGCTCCTACCAGGAGCAACGCCCGAGGTGGGGTCATCCTCTGCTTGTAGCGCAGCGGCGAGATGATGAAGATGTAGCGGTCCAGGCTGATCACACACAAGTTGAGGATGGACGCACTGCAGCACATGACGTCAAAGCAGAGCCAAATGGGGCAAAAGGCAGGCCACAGCACCCAGGCTCCGCACAGAACGTTGAGCATGGCGGGTGGCATGACCACCAGGGCCACCATGAGGTCGGACAGGAACAGAGACACAAGGAAGCAGTTTGAGGTGCAACGCAAGGAGCGATGGGCAAACACCACGGCGATGAGCAACATGTTGCCACAGATGGTCATGAGGATGATGACGGTCAGCATGAAGGCCAACAACCACGGGCCGCTACCGGTGATGTTCCAAGCACTGGTGGTGGGAAAGCTGCTGTTGTAGCTTCCTACGGAGCCAGACAAATGAGAGTCGGCCATGGTGCTGGTTGGCAACAACCAATGAACCAGCTCCTGGAAGTTCCTCTTCAGGCACCACTAGATGTTACGAACCTTAACCAGTTCTCCTTTGCAGCAAAAGGGACATTGTTGAATAAAAAGAAGCCACTGAGGTTTTGTGTTGAGAAGCCATCCAACACTGTCCCTGTCAAGGTTCTCCATGGGTAAATATCTCCATCTCCCTGTGGCAGGAATACATCCAGGTGCCCTGGGCTTACTTCCACTGCCACCAGTATCACAGTTTTACTCATCTCTCCATCCTGGGCAGCATGTCCCTGCTTCATCCACAGCTAAGAGCCAGAATGAGCCATTCGATGGCTGACAGAGGGTTTCGAAGCAGCATGTCACACTGATGACAGTCAGTGGAGGAGGGCACACAGAGAGATAAGCTCGACAAGGCATACAAGAACTGTGCCGGTGAGAGGAACTACGGAAGAGGAATAGAGCAAGGACCAATTCTCAGAATTACATCTCACCTCATAGAAGTGGAATTCTACAGCTTCCGCAAGTCCTTCGCTGAGCTGGAGATCTGCTGCCTTTCACAAGTCCTTTCATTCTGGGGAACAGCCTAGGGGAGCGGAAACCGACACAAAAGTGTGCAGCGGTCATTTGTAAGCAAGGCTCTGTTCATAAGTGCCCTACAGGTATCATGGTCCTCGTAACGCTGCCTTTATATCCCTCGCTCCTGTTAATCCCTGTGTCGGCCACTCCAGCGCGCCTACCAGCCAGAGCGCACAGCTTCTGAGAAGGAGCGTGTCAAAGCATTGAGCTGTTAATGCATAACCATGCACAATCACAGCCAAGAAATGCTAATTCTTCAGCATAGGAATTGGTGTGGGTGGTCTTTTTTCCATGTTTGGTCATGGTGTTTTTTAACTTCTGAGGTACAACTATCATGGCATCTTTGTAAGGCATTAGATGTGACTGTTTTTTTTCTCAAAAGGTAGAATGTCTCTGAAATTGTACAGTCTACCTAGTTATTGTTTTCATTGTACAATTTATAGACGTGGTGAGTGTCAGATATATTAAAGGGGTCATCATGCTTTTTTTCACATTTTTATAGCAGTAGTAGCAAGATCCATTATATCCATAAAAAGACCCTCTCTGACTTTTTTATGTTTTAAGAGGAGACACTACATTTGAAAAGAGTAAAGATTTTAACTAATAGACATCACCTTGACAATTCACTTCATATTAGAGTTAAAGCATTTTAGCATAACTCCATAAATCAGAATATACTGTCAACAGCCTTAAAAAAAAGTTTACGTCCTGTTTTTAAGAATAATTAATGTAATTAATAATTATTTTACACATTTTATGTTTAAATATACAAATGAGGCATAATCTAAAGCTAACTTTTGGTGAATTTAGGGGAAATCTAGACAAATAGACATTAGTAAAATAGACTAAATAGACCGAAATGTGTATTTTGTATGTTTTCTTTCCACTAGTTTGAAATAAGACTTGTTATGGAAGCAAAAGCCCAAACTTTCAAAATTGACCAGTGCACGAAAAAACATGTTTTTGCCTTTAGTGTCTCGCTTTAATGCTTTAAAGGCAGGAACCACACTGAATATAATTAAGCTTTTTTACTCCTGTCACGCAAATACTTATGCAATCAAATGTACTTAATTTGCATATATTTGCAAAGCTTTGTCATTTTTCCATTATTTTATTTTCTGTCGTCAGTGTCAAAAAGTCCATTTGCTTTCACTGTGGCTAGGTGCCAGTTCATCAATAGCTCATGAAATATTTTTCGGTGACTCATACAATTACCATTGGTGAACAAGTTCACATTCCCTGTTCTAACAACTCAGAAAACAATAGTCACTTCACCTTGTTCCTACATTATTCTAAATCCAGACAACCATAATTATTCACTTCCCAACAGCAGCACTTGAATACAAAATATCATAAAAGAAAAGCATTGATGGGGTAAAACCATGTGAAACCCAGCATTTCAATAGCCGTGTCAAATACTAAAACACAACATGCAAAGCTCTCAATTTTCATGCCCCCTCAGAACTGACTAATCCCCTCCATCACTACGCCCCTGTCATCTGCACCACCAGATCAGCTGCTGCCAACCTTCTGACCCCCTCTCACCCACCACCTTCTGGGACAGCATTTGCATTCGCTTTCCCCACCTTCCTCCACAAAACCATCTCAGAAAAGCTCTCCCACTCGCATTCATAAATAAACTGAAAACACATACTTTCAAAGCTGCATTAACACTTGACTCCTATTACTCCCTCAAGTATCACTATTACTGCTTGGAGAGTAAGAAGTATAATCTAGCAGTGATAATTCATTACATTACTTTTTTCAACATGATTTTAAATGTTTTTCATTCATTACAAAGAATCGGGAGGAAAAATAATTCACCTGGGCATCATTTTTGGTATGATTATTTTATTAAACATACACAGACTGTCCTGATCAGGCACATACAAATCATACAGAGTCATACTGGGATGGATCGTTCAACAGGGAGACAAGGATCTAACTGTAGTGCAAATGGTGACTCTCCCACAGACGAAAAAAAAAAGAACAAAAAATTAAAAAAATTAAAAACGACAGTCCCTCGATGACTTGCAGCTATTGCTCCTGTTTTTTAAAAAAAAATAGAAATCAGTCACATAAACATTGATTTGCTTAAACAATGACACAGGGTATTTACCACACTGATGAGCAATTATTTCTGTAAGTTATTAGGTCCATATGTGTTTTATTGTACAAACAAACCTTTTCGCTTCTGTGCAGCATATAACAGGACCTCAGGTCATTCTGACAGTTGGAGTATGCCATGCCAAGTCCCGTTCCAGAGCCGAATGAAATCGGCCAGGTGTGACCTACAAAGTAAACCAAGTACTTTATCTCTTCTCAAGCACGTCCCAGTGTTGTTAAAAACATACCAGAGATGGTGTGTCAAATCCTTTTCACACTCTTGCCCCTGTACTTAACTTTAATATTCATATGCTCCTTTTTGTGCTTTTGAGAATGGATGTTGTTGATGCTCAAAAGATTACTTAAAAGAAAGAGTTTCGCTGAATTAGCAGTAGCAGACAACTGCGCGTGCATACTGCTGCAGTAGCTACAGAACAGGGTAAGGTTCAAGATGCAGTGCATTAACAATCCACTGAAACTACTTACGTTTGAAGAAGAGAACAGAAAACACGATTCCTAAGCCCAGCCCAGTGCCTGAAAAAAAAGAGGGGGGGGGGGAGCCACATTATGAAATGCAGGACAATGTAACTTTTGTTCAATTAAATTGTGAAATTAATCTATTATGTGCACATAGTGATTTCAGCTTGTACACTAACATTATGTATTGTATATTGTCCATGCAGCCATGACACAATCTGTGTTGCCTTGTAATGCACTACTTTCCAATACACATGGCAATAAACTTCAAACTCTAAATGTGAACTTATATTTGGGTGGCGGGGAGTAACGTCACAGTACTGTCCCCATAATGTCTCTGAAACTGGTCAATAAAGGTGGTGTTCTTTCCTCTGACTGTCCCAAAGACGACACAGCATCTTCAAAACAAAGTGAGCCAGGTACCTCACTGCAACATCTGATGCTGTGTCAATGACATCGCACCAAACTCCATTCAAACATCTGCCAAATCTCACCCTGCTCCAATTTCTAAATGGAGTTATAAGCCGAGACATTGTGGAGTTTACATGGTATTACAATAAATGTTGTGTATGTATGTCGTACTCAGGAGTCGGCGCGGTTTTCTTTGTAAAACGTCGTATTTTTGTCTTAGCTATGGGTTGCACGTAATGATAAGCAAGAAAGCACCAAATTATCATTTTCTGGTTGGCGCTTAAACTTTAAGTTCTTTCCAACAGCAACATACATGGGAAACCAACATATTTATGAGTAACGTTAGGGCAAACTTTGATGGAACTACAGAATTAACCTTCATTTCATAGATCAAAATAAATAAGTCGGTATTTGTCATTTGCTTGTCCTTTACAAGCCCTCTACTAGCTAGTTAGCCTCTCGCCCAGTCAATGACAGTTGTGGACAAGAGTAAAAAAACTGCTGTCTATTTTGTCCTTATTCCTGGACATTACAATGTCGTTATAAGCGGAATCCATTGTGATATTTACCGAGTTTAATGGCACAGTCTGCCAGGCAGCGGTCCAACTTTTTCCCCAGCTCCTTCTCAGACATGCTGAATATTAGCTAGCTTCTCAGAAGTGTCAAATTCAGCACTGGTGGTGCTTTCACGTGCTGTCGGAAATGTATAACTCCAGCGATTTGAACGCAGGGGGAAACGTGACGAAGCGCATTAGGGTTTATGGTTCTCTCTATTCATCAATGGCATTAGGCTGCCAGAGTTAAAACAATGAAAATATTACTTAATCGGCTCTATGTTGCTGATACGTTAATGAGGAAAAACAACAACTCCTAAACAGGGGAATTCTCATGTATGCCTGTCCACGTGAACGCAGCATTACACCACTCATGCAAACCTCGCGATGAGTTCGAATAAAGTGGCTTAATGTCGCCATCCTGCGGTAAAGAATAGATTTAATAATTCCTTCTGTACGTTCAATATTAACTGTCTATGTTAATGCACCAAAAAAAAAAAAATCACTTTTTTTTTCTTCTTTAAATTGCAAATATATTTTTAAATTTCTCAATGAAATTTCGGTTGACACAAATCAGTACACGGTCATAAAGTCATTACAGCATGTTCATCTTATTAACACTGATTTCCTGAGATGACAATATACAATTTCTGCCACAAACAGTGCGCACACATTTGATATCCATTACACAAAAACTTGGCATGTTTTGAAATTGTTCCATCAGCTGGCACACCTTTTATATGAATTCTACAAACAGACGTATCAAATTCAATAAATGATTGACAAACACATACAAATGATCCACTGTCACTCCTCAGCAGGTAAACTGTGTGAAACAGCCAAACAGTCTTATTGTTGGCAGAGTGATTATCAAGCACAGCCTTTTAAAATAGTGTGGACTACAAGTTGGCTTCTTAATGGACTTCAAGTGAACTCATAGTAGTGGTGGGAATGAGTATTTTACACAGAGAGTGTGTGAACAGCAAAGGGGCACCAAAGAGGTAGAAACTGTGTCCTCAAAAATGTATCTTTGGCCAAAAACAAAATAATTCCCCTTTGCTTTTACTGCCTTTACTCCATTACATGGAAATCTTAGGCTAGCTCCAACTGAAATCTTATTAGTGATAACCAAGTCACTTCAACACGACTGCAGTGATAATACACATACTGTACATAAGAAAACAATAGCCATCATCCAGAAATACCTGCAGGTAAATGCATCGGATAGCCAGAGTGTTGTAATTAAGTTGCCAATGCTACAAAAAAATATATGCTGTGGTTTGACTGCATTCCATCTTATGTAAAAAAATAAAGTGGTGAACACAGGTAAAGAGATGATCCACCCTGTCTCCTGGTATTAAAGGGCTTGTTGCCCCATCCACAATTTACACTAAAGCTGTTCTGATCACTCGTAGGACTCTGGCTGAGGGGGCTGCTCTTGCGCTTCTGCTGGTTGGCTGGTTTCTTCCCTCGCTGTCTTCACAGAGCTCTTGCTGATGGTCAGGAGGTCTCGCAGCTCCTTGTTCTCAATCTGAACAAGACAGAATAACCATAGATTTAAGGGAAAACGTCAACATGGAATTTTTGAGAGGTAAAGGAACAGGTCATCCAAAATATAAAGCAGCAGCTCAAATCAAGCAATCCGATTGGTTCATAGCTGTGGGAATAACCATATACCACGGCTATGACGTCTAATTCATTTGAACTTTGAGTATCACAAAAATGTTAAGACTTATGTGTTGTCAACAGGTTACAGATACAAAAGTAACAAAGTTAGCTAGCTAAAACCCTTAAAACATCTATGGCGGAGTGGATTGTGCAGTGCCTTCAAGAAAAAAAAAATGCCGTGGCTAAATGAGATGTAGAGCTTCGTAAAGAGGAAGTTCAACTATGTTGCCAAGAATATGCAAGCAAGCAGGAACACAGCCGAAAGTAAACCACAAGTGAAAAACTATCCGATGCGGGTCCTGACACGAGAGAGATTATGGCTGTAAGTGGCCACAAGCGTGAAACCTCTCTCCAGATCTATTGGCAACCGAAGCTCGGGGACCCGCGAAAGAGGAACATCCTCACCACACCGAGCAACACAAAGACAGTATCGGTGTGCACTTTCTAGAAATAGCTCCCCAGAAATATGGATTCACTCAGAAAAACATTTACAGTTGTTCCCGATTCTACTGACACACTGTGCTCACCTCTAGTTGAGCGAGCCTCTCTCGAACAGAGCAGTAGTGCTGATCGTCCACCTGCACTGCTCTTCTCATCACCTGGCCCATCTCGCATATCCGCTCCACCTGGTTCTGCACTTCCTGGAGGACAATCCGAAAAACAAGACGTTTCTCCAAAGTCAGTACAACGCAACAACCATTTGGATGAATGAACGAGAATTCTTAAATGTGAAGACAGCATGTGTACTTTTGCGTGGTTCTCGTGGAGGCTGAGCACAGGTTTGGTGTCCAGCTCCTTCTTTGCCATCATCAGCTGGAGCATCTGCTTGCGGTATCGACCCATGATCAACTCTAGTGCGTACTGGTGTTCTTCAAGAGATAACCATAGTTCTGCAGAGACAGTCACGAAGAAGGTTAGAAAAGATATAAAACAACATGCAAGCTACAGAATAGAGTGTTTTTTTTTTTTCTTGTTGTGGTTTTCTAACCTTTATTCTCCTGCTGCAGGTCCTTGATTTGAGTGTTTTCCTGAGTCAGAAGGACATGAGGCTTGTATTTTGTCAGCTCCTGAATCTCTGAATTGTCTTCTGTGTGCTGAGAGGAGAGAGCAGTACAGATACTAATATACTAGATACAACACAAAATTATGTTTTTCTGAAAAGCATTTACTTACTAAAAGCTCAGTATCATAAGGTAAACGAGTACTACTGAAATATTGATCGGCTCCATACGAATGTTCACATGACATCTAACTGTTGTAAGTTGATATGTTTGGTCAACAACTAATTATTTGTGTTTGTTAAAGCAAATAAACACATACATATATCCACAAAAATAACACTTTCAGAAGCTCAGGACGAGATGAGTGTCATGAGAGTTATAAAATGAAACCTCTATTAATGAATGTCATACCAAACTTTTTATTTTATTTAACATTGTTGTGGTTATCTCAAACATAACAACAAAACACAACAACAACAAAAAACATTTGAGCTAATCTTTTTTTTGAAAAATGTAAGGATGTTTAAGTAAACTGGCCACAGAAGTGACCCAACAAGCAGCACTTGATTTCATCCTCATTTCTGCTTTCAGCATTGGTTCACAGGTTTGGATGGGAGAAGATTGTGGGATCATCGGAATAAACATTTGGGAAATTGTGGGGCATGTATTATATTTCACTACATGTATGCAGAATGAATGGGTAAGTTATAGTTAGAGCTCAACGAAGTCATGTTGTATCTCACTTCTGAGTGAATGACATTTGGGCAGTGCAGCATTTGAATGAAATCTCTCTGTAACCGTGTTGAGATACTCGTCCTCACCTTGTCTGGAAGGGCATTTCCCACCTCTTTCATGCTCTGCACTCTCTGGTTGAGGGCCCCGGACTGCTCTATCAGTCCCTCGGCGGCTGTATCGTGCTCTTTCAGCCTCTCGAGAAGGGTCCGGGCATCGCCCAACACTTTTTCCAAAGTGCAGGCCATTTCTGGAAACTGACAACTCCTGTGTGTATCCTAAACAAGGTACTCCACACTACCAGTGGGATTGAAACAACCTCGCAGTGTTAGCTTACGTGTGCTATCTAGCCGTCAGTTAGCCGAGGCAGCTGCAATGACTTTATAGCAACGTGTACACACTATTACGGGCCTTCGGAAATATTGTCGGCACACAGAATAGGTACAGTATATACAAATTAAAAAAAATTGGTCTTTCTGTTTTGTTGTCAAGTGTGCCGTTTCCGTGTGAGACTGAACGCCAACGTCACTTCCGTCCACTCTTCTTCTTTGTTTATAATCGCAAACCAAACTCGAGGTGGATACCGCCATCTAGTGGAGAGTTTAGGAAGACATTCGTCACTGACAGTAACAACTGTGAGACTGATTTAATAATAGCTGTACCAAATAATAAGCTATGATTCTAAAAACAAAACAAGACCACACAGTACAGTACAGGAGGGGACAAAAACCCAGGTGAGTGTGTAAGAGTCCCACCTGGAGAGGATTAAAAGGAAATGAAATGAAGGATATTGAGCCTTTTCAAATATTGTAATTGAAATGAATTGACTTGAATTAACATGTTTTTTCCAGACGAAAGTGCCAAGGTATTTTTAACAAATAATGAATAATTTTCTTTAATTATTGTATCATCAACACGTCCACGGAGAACGGTTTGTTTGTTTGTTGTTGTTTTTTAAACATAATGAATTTGGAATTATCTTTCAACTATGACTATGTTGAAACTATATCTCACAGCAGCACACACATACGAATACGGTAACAATTAAATAATGTGTATACTTTATTTAATAAATTTGAGATCTTTGAGATCTCATTTACAAGTGAGACCTAAGTACAAAGGAAATATTAAATTAATTTAAAATAATAAATAATGACAAATTATTGATAAATGTTTTCAGAAATATCCTTTGTGTAGGTATGAAAAGGAAATAAACATACAAGCATATTTTGTCACAAACAGTCACACCTAAAATCAATAAAACAGTACAGATTATTGTCTGTATTGTTTATTTATATAGTCCCTCTATGGCTCAAAGGTGATTTTGAGATTTCAACACGTTTGATAATAAATTGATGAACACGTTTGATCAGCCATCAAAGATCTAATCAGTATATTTTGGAGTTTTAGTATTATCAGCATTTAAATTCTCCACAGTTTCAAT
Organism: Bovichtus diacanthus; assembly: GCA_943590825.1. Lineage (NCBI taxonomy): Eukaryota > Metazoa > Chordata > Actinopteri > Perciformes > Bovichtidae > Bovichtus > Bovichtus diacanthus. The sequence goes on from CALSBV010010214.1 coordinate 8,015,752, forward strand.
CAACAACATCAAAGGAGTGAAGTGAGGGGTGAGCGGCGTCAAAGAACATTTCGTATACGATCGATTTCATTCTTGAACACAGCCCCAAGTTGCAACGTGTGGCCTCAGAAACTCTACTTCAGAAGAAGAACAGTTACTGTCAGGGGATTAAATGAGGAACACGCGCGTTATTTTTCAGTGGCCCAGATATAGTGGATTACACGCTGGTGGCTATATTTCGAGTGACACTGCTCGTATATGTCTGATTTCGAGACCAAATAGCAAGTTAGAGAACAATATTGCCATTAGGATCATAGACATATGCCCAGTCCTCCGAGGGCCACAATGAGGGTTAGCCATCAGCAGCTCCGCTGAAGTGGCCCCTCTTCTCGTTGTAGGCTCTCTGGAAGTCCTGTCGTTGTGAAATATCGCGGTAGCTGCCTCCCTAATCACTACGTAATGTGCCGTGCTGCTTCTAGCGGCGCTGGTGACAGTGCTGAAAGCTGTTGGGGTGAGTTTTATTTTATTTTCCTGTTTATTATACAAATTCAAACATTTGTTTGATATGTATCAGAAAGACATTCATCTTTCTTATCCAGTGGGCCTTTAGAATTGAACGGGATGTGCAGCATTTAGTCATACGCAGAGCTCGGGCCTGGGTGGGGGCAGCCGTGTTTTTCCTCACCATAAATCACCACACACAAGGACCGAGCAGTCCAGCAGCATGCTAGCTAACTGTAGCCGCTAGCCACTTTAGCCTAGTGAACGGCCTAGCTACATTGGTAACACTACACATGAACAACTCTTTATTTCTAAAAAAACGTGTAACATGAAGAAAGAGACTACAATAAATGGCTGTGTGAAACATAAGTGACAGACGCGGTAATTGAGTGAAATTAATGACGAGCCTCCGATCGCTTGTCATAGCTTCTTTGTTGTCCCGTCCTCGTGCCGTTAGCTCCGATAACGTTATCTTTCTGATATTTGTATGTACAGAATAAACTCGGTCTCTGACGCATTCATTTTGACCCTGATTAGCTAGTCGTAAGTGTACGTGGCGCGTATAATAACTTAATGGTAACGGTCCAGTCTTTCCGTCGGCGGTCACTGCTGTGGAAGTGACTGCCGACCCTTGTAAACTCTAAATGTGCCCTTTTTTAAAAATCACATTTCTATCAAAAATACGTAAACGTTACTGTGTCGGAGGGACGAGCGCCGTGCTATCATGCTTTACAAAATAAGGTTTTATTAATGTATATCAATAACTCATTTTTAAAAGACTGGTGCCGAATTTGTTGCGACACCCAATTGTTTTGTTACAAGCCTCAAATAATGTCCTAACTAGTTTATACACTTAAGAATTAACCAAAAAACATCACAAAGCAAGTTTTTTTGGATGGAATTTGGCGTGTTTCTCTCGGCGTTCCAGAATAACACGATTGTGTGGTTACTTTCCGCGAACTTTTTGATCAGACAAGCCACGTAACGTTACGTGTGATAACAGCCAAATGACTTGAAACTGCCCGACGGGCTAACTCTGTGAGCTAACTCGTGGCGTAATGTCACTGTCGCAGTGAATTAATTTATATTTAAAAGTCGGGAACGCCCGGGGGTACTGGCTGTTTACGACTTTAGCGGTAGCGAGATGCTAATATGTCGGGTTGTGTTTGTCCACACAAGGTCATTAAGATGATTTATACTTCACTGTTGCTGTGTGCGTTAGTTTGAGTTGCAAACAGTATGTCAACGAAACGCAACCCGTCTCCACTTGTTTTGCAGATTCGCTAGAGACTTGTATGTGTTTGACATTAGCTGGCTAGCTCAGATGTGACGTTTTCGGTAGCGTTGCATGCCGCAACGTGTTGGATCAGGCCTTATTAGCGGTTCCTGCTTAGGATAGCGGATTGCTAGGAAGTCACATGGTTGGTGCTGTCAGGGCGGTTGTTGTTCGGGCCCAGATGAGGGTAGCGCCGTCGTTTTTTAAAGCTTGCGAGACCAGAGCCTCGGTGTTAACTGGGACAGGCTGTATGGTTCCCTAGTCTGTGTTGTTTAATGATTACCGAGAAAAAACTGTAGTGTTGTACTTCCTAGAAAGGACTGAGACGGCCAATCAGTGCTTGTGGTTTAGTGGGTGGACTGTATCTGTCTCTTTCTGCGTCACCAAAAGATGAAAAAGGAGAACAGAAAAGCCCATCTTCCCTGAGGTTGTTTTCACTGAAGAACCGTCCCTGTTCATTGCTCATAACCTTTAACCCACTTAACCAACCCATCCTGTGATAACTGACTGACTTGTGTGTACTATCATTAGGATCTGAGCCTTGTGAATGTAAACAAAACCCAAAAGTGCTGCTTGTTGTTTGATCAATCCAAATTTTCACATTTGGATATGAATATCAAGGCGGCACCGTCAACAAAAAGAACAGCCTCTCTATTGCTAGGAGTCCCATGTGAGCATTTTTACAACATTATAGTTTTGGGAAATGCATGGGATGAGACTCATTGCGACACAGTAACAGCAGAATAGATATCATGTGTCCCGGGTTGGCTCTTCCAGCTTGTTTTCAAAGCGGCGTATTTAGGTCAACAACACTCTGCTCTTACCTACTGATATAAATCAGTCTTTGAGTTTGTAATTAAATGTAGCAATATTTATGGACATGTTAGGCACACAAATGTAGTTCATCTTGGTTGCTTGGTGGGCCTTAGATGCACATTGAATATATATATATCTATATATGTATGATAAGTGTGCAACAGTTGAGAGTGAAGTACAAAACAGAGCCCTGGTCAGAGAGGGTGCCATAAATATCATGGCCTGAACTGAAGGTATCAAGACTTGTTGATCCATAGCATTCCCGGCATTGGGGCCTGTATTGAAGCCACTGGCCTCACTGTTTTATTGTTTTTAATTATCATTTGACAGTGAAATAATATTTCTCTGCTTCATTGCAAACACTCGGAGCCCCTTGTGCCTTTTGTCCTTTGTGTTACCCTAATCTGTAAAGTTGTTGTTGCATGAAGTCATCAGTTCTCCTCAGCTAACCAACTGTGCTTTTTCCCTTTTTACAGTATGAAGTGAAACGGAACTGAATTTTTGTACCATCCGCAACTGCTTCAAGTTCAGATCATAACAAAGAAACTGAAGATAAACCTCCCAAAACAAGCAAAGTTGCAACACAGAAGACTCATAGAAAACAAACGGATCACTTCAAGGGTTTAAATCACAAGAAGTAACCAAATCCTGAAACGACCAAAGAAGACGCCCATCAGCCCAATTGAAACGCAACAGAGAAGCAATCCTATGCCCAAGCATATTCTGAGAAGACTAACTGATCTGAAACCAGAAGTTTGTGCCTACTCAACAGCTTTGACAAAGCACACGTCCCAACGCTGCTCCTAGCCCTCCTCATCCTCACCACACCACCGACTCACCACCGGGGTGTGGAGTGGGCTGCTATCTGCTAGTTTTATTTCCCCCACATAGTTCCCCCATCTTTCCTTTTCTTTCTCTTCTCCTCCCACTGTTTTCATTATATATATTTTTTCTAAGCAGTGTTATTGCACCTGCGTTTGCCTTTTTTTTGTGCTAGATTTCTCCCTCTTTTTTTTTTTTCTTTTTGCTTTATGCAACCATCTCGAACTTGTGCCAGAAACCTGTAACAAGTGTTTGTGTGTGTGCGTGTGTGTGTGCGTGTTCAACTGTGTGCATGAAGACATCTGCAGGAACTGCAAAGTCATCGAGATCCTGAGAATTACAAGATTTAAAGACGACGAATAAAGGTGGGTCTCAGTTGGTAGTCCCTTCATAACATATGGCCTATCATGTTAACAACTGTCCTTTTTAATTGTTAAGTCACTTATGATTTCATTTGTCATGTTTTGAATGACCCCCCCTCCCCCCAGGTATGCTGAAAATATTTCCCTGTATGGGGTTTAAGAATTCAGATTAAATTCTGAAAGTTGGGTGGACTTCAGAAGCTGTAATTGGTAAATTCCCAGTTTGTACATATTTATTGTACATAATACAAAATCTTTGTTTGTACATCTGTATCACGGTGATTCAGTTTGGCCAGCTGCGCAGAGGTTGGTTTCTTTTTGTCACTGAACACAAATAGTGCATTTGTCCTCTTTGTCAAAGTTGGATGTTGTTTAAGCAAACACACGTGTGTTACTATTTTTTAAATGGCTTATTGAAACTGTATCTGGATGTGTGGCCTCATCAATTAACGTTTGGGGTTCTCAATTTTTAAATGGCAACATCTTCAGTTATTATTTGCAGCAGCTGGTTTCAGTGATGGCACACTATCAACCACGGAGATGGAAATGAAAACAGCTGCCGCAGAGCTTGATTTGATATGAACCTTGTGTATATACATTCCCTTTGGCACTAGACTGCACATTCATAATGTGGAATGAGTGTGATAATTAATACCGAGTAGAACGTTAGATTATTTCATGTCAGTGACCTCAACATTGCAATTTGCTAAAGATAACTCTTCTTCAAACATAAGCCAGCTGAACTGAAGCTACACCACCTCCAAACAGTTAAACTGGTTATTGAAATTTAGTTTGAGAATGATAAAGAATTGCCTTCCCACACCCAGCCCGCACCTTTTTTTCCTATTCTGTCGTTTTAAAGTCATATCCCCCCTGATTTTTGCCTTTTCAACTCCCTCCCTTTGGGATAAAAGCCCACAGCTATTTTCCTTTTTTGTTTGTGACACTTGGCACACTGGCTGACCTATCTGCCTTACCCGTTATGTTTGTTCCTCTCTTCACCCCTGCAGACATCCAGCGGTGTATCATTGGGTGCTTACATAAAATAGAACTTAACAGTCCAGCAAAAAATTCAAACAAGTAATCAAGTTCAGCAAGTGCTCAAGCAAGTGTGGTCCGAGTTTATGGGAAAATATGGGCAGCCCCTGGAAAGGCTTTGTTGAGTTTACCTTGCCTGCGTCGCCACCCACCGCATTTGTTAGCGCTGACCTGAGCAGCACCTCCCCTGTCGGACTCAGCCTGTCGCCATATGGCCGATCCGTAAGTTCCACCTTCCCACCTCTTTTCTACGTGCCCCACCCCATCGAACACCCATCCACCCACCTTGCCCTGCATCTCTCTCTGCTGTGAATGGCCTAACCTTCTTCATCCTTTTCGGGCTCCCGAGACTAGCCTCTATTCAGTTGTATTGTTGCGGGGTGAGGGGTGTTCTGCTGATTAGACCGTACAAATTTGGTGCTTTTCACAAGTCCTGAAGAGCCTTTTTTTTTTTTCTTTTTTTTTTTTTCCTTCACATCAGAATCAAGTAAAACCTTAGTCGAACTGTAGCTTCACTCAAATCAAGGCGAATACAAGCTAAACTGCATACCAGTTGGTCCTGGTACATAGTTTAAAAACTGAAATAAATGAAATGGGTAGTATTTAAAGCACTGGCCCATCAGCAGTGAACTAAAAGTCTTTCGTTATCTCAGAGTCAAAACCTCTTTTTTTTTTTACGTGGATGTTTGAGAAGAATCGCTGCACGAGCAACCAAACCATTGTGGCCTGTGTACTCGGGTCTTTTAATGTCCTATGTTAAAGGATAAAATTCCTCCGTATAGGTTATGTATCCTGCTAAGAATAGCTGCAGTACAGGGCCTAACGGAAGAGGCTGCTCTGGGACCCCCTCATAACCCATAACCCTTCACCAACTCTCTGTCCACTGTAGAAGCATCACTCTTTTGACTTGTCATTTGCATTTTTCTGATTCCCCATCTTCAGTAGTTTTATTTCACTCCACCATGCGTAACATTTGCGACACTGCACTTCATCTTAACTGGCTGCTCAAAGAGGTTGGTTAATCTTTTCAGTTTAGTCTGCCTTCTCTGTAGAGCCATCCTCTTTGGATACACTAGTGTTTTCAACCACTTGTTAGTGCTGTTGATTGATTCTGTAATAGGGGATTATCATAGTAGCGTCACCATTTTACTGTGTGTCCTTGTGGTGTTCTTATGGCTTGGTATTTTGAAGTCAGGATTGGAGTATTGGTGATTTGTGATGAGTTAATATCTAATGAAATGGCATTGGAGAAATCTTTGTATACAAGAATATGTAGTATAGTGTGAAATGTATACATGGTGGGCCGCCAAAAATAGCTTCCAGAGCAAACGCTGGTTGTTGTTTGAAATAACGGCAGGTTAGCAAGGTAAAGTGGAAGATGCAGTATTTTATAACGGTATGCTGAATAACTGTTTTTGCGATGTCTGGAAAAGGGTAATTTAAGAAAAAAAAAAAACAGTGCTGTAAGTTAAACGCTCTGACTATGCTCCTTTTCAAAGCGTTTGCCTCCTCCCAACAGCTTATCCAAGTCCTATCCCCAGTGTCAGAAATGGAAAGAGGCTCCTCTGAACCGCCAGTGGCTCGCAACACTGGCTCTGCCCCATCTACCTCTACTGGTCCCATGTCTATCCCCCGCTGCTCCTCCCTCTCATGCCATCCCCACCCAGGAAGTAAAAAACACAAGCGGACCCCCTTGTATCAGAGATCAGTAAGAGGGCATGTCCGGTGGTGCCCACACTGACTTTAACAGCCCTGTGAGCTGCTGTTGTGTCATGTGATGTTTGCTAACAGCATGGTTTGTAGTTGCGTGAAAAGCGAGTTTAACCAGGGTGTAGTGGTAGAGTTTGATGAGTGAGTTTTGATTGATATTCCAGTATAATCGTTTGTTGGTTGGTAGAGGGGGGAACAATTTTTCAGCGTTTGTCTGTCTAACCAGAATTGCATGTTGCAACGTTTTGTCAGTGCTTAGGTGGGTTGGGACTGAAATCACTTGACAAATTCAGTGAATTTGAACTTTAAGTGCATGACACTACATACAGGCCATACCGTGTCCTTATTGTGTTTATTCATTTATTTCTTCCAATAAATAGGATAAATCATCCTGAAATTCTATCTATGCATTATCAATGCGTGTTCCCCTCTGTTGATGGCCAGATAGCCACAGAAGACTGGTGTAGCTTTACTACTGCTCCCCACCCCCCCCTCCCCACTTCCTCCTGAAGTTTGTTGTACCTGCATGTTTTGAAGTGTTTTTTTAATTTTTATTTTTTATATAGAGATTCCTTTTAAGGTTGGCATCAAACACTGCATTTAACTGTGACATACTTCTTTTTTTGGGTCCGCTTCACTACTGGATGCATTTTAACACTTGCTTCTCCTCTTTCCCAGATGAGTTTTGACCCAGGCATGCTCCATAACAATGGACATACTGCATACGCTAACGGCACTGGGCCTGGCATTAGAGAGACTGGTGTGGTGGAGAAGCTCCTGACGTCCTACGGTTTCATTCAGTGCTCCGAACGTCAGGCTCGTCTTTTCTTCCACTGCTCCCAGTACAATGGCAACCTGCAGGAGCTTAAAATAGGAGGTGAGATGCCTTGGACTTGTGTACAATCTATACATACCTAACCTGTAGAATGTATCTTGTTTAAAAGAAGAGTTAAATGACTGTTTAATTAGTGGCAATCGTTGAGATTCCAGTCGTGGTTGATGTGGCTGCACCCCATTTACCGGTAGTCACGGTATACCGGGGGGGCAGAAAAACAAACATTTGTTATTTTTAATCAAGAAGTCAGGCAATAATTGGCCTTTCTCTATCATTCTGTGAGCAACTCTGGTCTTATTATTATTATTATTATTATTATTATTATTATTATTAATTTATTTTTGCAAAACACGGCATGAGTGAAAGTAGTTGGTTACCCTGCTGAGAAGTTGGACATCTAACGGCTCACTGTGGATGCTCCCGACTGTTGTATTAGTCATTGCAATATTTCAATCTGCTGACTGCTGTCAAAAGAAATAACCATTGTCTTGTTTTGTAGATGCATTTGTAATACTGCAAATATATAAACATTGCGGTATTTTCCGTCATTGGGCCATAGGCTCAATAGCATTGTGTTACCTCACCGGGCGATGGATGGTGACAGACATTTACTAAATTGAAAATTTACGAGATTGACACTAAGTTGTCTGTATTATCTCACGTGTGCTAAGTGTTTGTTTTTCTCCTGCTTCTCTCCCCTCAGATGATGTAGAGTTTGAGGTATCCTCTGACAGGCGCACTGGCAAGCCCATAGCAGTGAAGCTGCTAAAGATAAAGCCAGAGGTGCTGCCAGAGGAGCGCATCTCGGGCCAGGTGGGGCCAGACCTGCACGCCTATCCCTTTACTGTGCTGCATGGTTATATTCATCCAGTTAAGGAACACCATTTTATTTTTGGTTCTGTCGTTGTCTGTCAATTAATATTTATATGGCCCATTGTGTTTTTTGGGCAGGGGATGTTATTGTAAGTAAATTGTTAAATTTGACCCCCCCCTCTAATCCTGCATCTAAATTATAAGAACAACATTTCGTATCAATATTTACAATACATTTTAAATTTAAGATTGGCTTGTTGTGCAGACACGCATGTTTGCTGGAGGTGCTGAATGTCTATAGAACAAATATGGTCAAGTGATCAACTTTATTGCTCAGTGGGTGTATTCATTTCTCCGTGAATGCTCACAGCAACTAGTATAGCGCAGTTGAAACAAATATTACTGTAGTTGGTCTGTAAAAGGTCAATGAGCCCAACTGCTGCATCATTAAGTTGCGCTCCGCACTAGAAGGTGTCATGGCAGACTCTGGGGCTTGACTCATTGTTGGTGTATAGTTCATAACATGCAAGTGGTGCTGCTTGTCTTGTAATGCATACACATAAATGCATCTATGCCTACATGCAGAGCACAACGTGACTCCACCCACGTACTGATTTTAATTCACTCACTAATATGTTCAACCATGTTATCAAGATGCTACATATTTTTACTCTGATGCACAATCATGCAACAATACAAACCTGTGGCTGATGCACCACATTTGTGACACTTGATATACTTGTTACTGTGACATTTGAAATTAAGCCATTTCATCCATCACATGTCCAGAAATATTTTAATTGGGCTATGTAATTACAATGAATATTCCACCTGTGGTTGGCGAAGTAGTGTGCTAATAACCCCCTCTGTTATTTCCTCCCTTTTCTGCAGGTTGTCTCTGCAATCCCAGTGCACTTAGATGGAAAGTCTGCACCCGGCCAGGTGCCCACTGGCAGTGTTTGTTATGAAAGAAATGGGGTAAGTGGCATTGACTAGATCAATGGAATATTTATTGTACTTTTAAATTTCATCCTTCCTTGAGGATTTTTTACAATCAGTTACCGTAATTTCTGGACTATTCAGCACATCTGAATATAAACCGCACCCACTGAATTTTTAAAAAATATGTATTTTGTACATAAATAAGCCGCACATGTCTATAAGCCGCAGGTGTCTACAGGTACATTGAAACAAATGAACTTTACACAGGCTTTAACGAAACACGGCTTGGAACAAAAATAAATAGGCCTTTAAACGCCTTCAACTTGAAAGCTGCATCATATGCCTTTCTCCGTGTCTTTGCCATGATGAGGGTGACAACATGACGTAATCAGAATCGTGACCATTCATAATGTCCGCTGTTCATAATGTCCGCTGTTCATAATGTCCGCTGTTCATAATGTCCGCTGTTTAAAATGTCCGCTGTTCATAATGTCCACTGTTCATAATGTCCACTGTTCATAATGTCCGCTGCTGAAGACATTCCAAGAACTAATAATGCAATTGAAGGTTGGCATAATGTTTTTAGAGGTTCATTTGGTACACTGAATGAAACACCGAGAAATTTCGTAAAAAAGTTAATTACCGTAATGAATGGGAAGTTTGAGCGCGCTCGATTTACGTCACATTATGCGACTGTGCTCAGTTTTTTGGCGACATGAAGCTTGTGAAAGCGGGAAAAATCCATAAATTAGCCGCGTCATTGTATAAACCGCGAGGTTCAAAGTAGCGGCTTATAGTCCGGAAATTACGGTACTTGCTCTATGCTTGGCTTTGTTTTGCTAAATGCCTTCTTGCATCTGCTTCCACGTCATGTGTGATGATTTATGTCAATGATATGCAAGATGTTCACGCCAGGCCTTTTTTTTTTTTTTTAATGTTTTTAAAAAAAATTAGGTTCACTTGTCATTGTATAACGTGGGGTTGCGCAACTAAATGCAGTTGTAGGCCTAATCCCTTTTCAATGCTACACAAGACAAATGAAACGGAACAGTAGTGCAATCCCGGAATGCATTCTTTGGAATTTGTATGAGGAGGAATGTAAACGGCAACAACAAAAACGATGCTGAATTCTATGAACAGATGCAATGTGCTCAACATGCAAAACATAGAAAAGATGTTTCTATTTTTCTTTAATGTGAAGTAGTTTTAGGAGTTAATGAGTGTGTCCCAAACCCTTTTTAAAAACCCTGCTGTGACTTTCCACAGGAAGTGTTCTACCTTACCTACACCCCTGATGATGTGGAGGGAAATATGCACCTAGACACAGGCGACAAAGTCAGCTTTTACATGGATACCAACAAGCAGTAAGTCTTTACACCATGTCTGTACTGTTGACTTAATATGCCCAGCTTCCACTCGATTTTTATACTTTACCTTTTTTTCTTTTCTATTTCAGTACCGGGGCAGTCAGTGCTCGTAATATTCAGCTTGTGAAGAAAAAGCAAATGAGGTGCCAGGGTGTTGTGTGTGCTACAAAGGTACGGGTCACTAATATCATTACATGGACATGTCTTATTAAGCAAGTTATAAATGGTATAGTTATCTTTTGTGATGGCTGAATTCACAGAAACACAAATATAAAGGCACTGTTCAAAACCGTTGAGAAAAGTAGTTGTACACTTCACCTGTCAGCCCAGGATTTAACAACATAGCCACTAGCTTGTTTGCAAAATGGGAAGGGTTTGTAACAAACAGATCTGCTTTAGATATGATGGTGGGTAGCTCGGTGTCATTTCTAAATGATAAATATATCTGGTTCCATACCATGATTTCCACCATACAGATGAATAAAATGATGATTGATTGAAATGCATCACAATTTATCTCCTGAATGTAACAGAGTTTGGTCTCAACATGTGTCTCATAAAGTAGCCTGTTGTGTTGAACCACATGTTGTTTTTCAGGAGGCCTTTGGATTCATTGAGAGGGCAGATGTGGTGAAGGAGATATTTTTCCACTACAGCGAGTTCAAGGGTGACCTGGAGGCTCTGCAGGCAGGAGATGACGTCGAGTTCACCATCAAAGACAGAAATGTAGGGGTTAAGTTTTTCAGCTCGGAAATACCCAAGTAACTTGAACCCAACTCTTTAATCTGGGTTTTTTCCCCGTCTTTAAAAAGTCTTTAATTAAATTTTCAGGAAATTTAAAAGGGTCAAAATTGTCTTTTTTTAATATGATTTTATAGGTCTTAAAATTAATGCTCCATAGTTGTTAACTGAAAATAATCAAGACTGTTGTTGGAATTTATTAAAAAAAATAGTTCGGTGGGAGAACTGAACCACAATCGAAATAAAGGTTTTCCACTATAACTAACCCCAATATATTCATTGCTATTATATATTGCTATTATATTGTTTAAACATGTCAATAAATGTTTTCCTTCACTCTTCTGCCAATATAACCACAAAAATACAAATGGATATCAAATGTAGTTCTTTGTGGTCTTAAATTTAACTTGTTGAAACCTGCAGAAACTGTTTTAAAGATGTGTGTAAAAACATAATTTACATGTTTCTTCTTGTGGCCATAGGGTAAGGAGGTTGCCACAGATGTGAGGCTGCTCGCCCAGGGAACAGTCATCTTTGAGGACATCAGCATTGAGCAGTTCGAAGGCACTGTTGTCAAGGTCATTCCCAAGGTTCCCACAAAAAACCAGGTAAGTAGATGACAAGTCTGCCCAGTTGAATTGTGTTTTGAGAAGGCTTTGGCTGTAAAAGCACCACTGTGACCCACCAACCAAGAACATACCGTACAACTTTCACAAATCTTTCATTCATGCTTCCACAGAACGACCCTCTACCGGGCCGCATCAGTTCCCGGATTGGTTTCACTGACAAGGAGCTGCCCTTTGGCGAGAAGGACACAAAGTCCAAGGTGACTCTTTTGGAGGGAGACCACATCCAGTTCAACATCTCCACCGACCGCAGAGACAAGCTAGAGAGGGCTACCAACATCGACATCCTCCCAGACACCTTCGACTTCACCAAGGAGACCCGTGAAATGGTGAGGATAACAGAATAATAAATCAGTGTGATTTTCCTGAAGTGTGGGTAATTGTATTATGTAAATCATGACCGTAGAGATGTCGTAAAATGGCTGATTGGAAGAGGTGTCCACAAGCATTGAACTGCAGTGAATACCTATTCAGAGAGTAACTTTGTGTCACCAATCCTCTTCCAGGGGGTGATTGCGGCTATACGCGATGGCTTTGGCTTCATTAAGTGTGTGGATCGGGACGCCAGGATGTTCTTCCACTTCAGTGAAGTCCTGGAGGAAAGCCAACTGCACATCTCAGATGAAGTGGAGTTCACTGTTGTGCCTGTAGGTCCTGTTTATAAGCTTTTCACAAAAGTATGTATTCTGTCTTACTACTTAATCAGCCACATTTTAAGCATTTGTTTATAACAAGCTAAAGTAAATGTCCTGTTTCTTGCCAGGATATGCTGTCGGCTCAGAGGAACCACGCAGTGCGCATCAAGAAGCTGCCCAAGGGCACAGTGTCCTTCCATACCCAGTCTGAGCAGCGCTTTATGGGTGTGGTGGAGAAGGAAGTTGTTGCAGCAACCACCAAGAATGCCAGCCCCACCAAGGGCAAGGAAAAGGTACGACTTATTATTGTTATTATTATTATACATAAAAATGCACCCACCAGTGCATTCATAAATAATAGCCTTGTAGTCCACATGAATCCCTCTTCCCAATTTCTGTTTTTAGTTCTAATTTTTCCTCTTTGCTTTCTCGTCCAATGACGACCTCCTGTTCATGCTCCTTGTTGGTTAGAAAAAAGACAAGGTAGGACTGAGACGCTCTGCATGAAGCCATATGAATAAAGTCTCACAAAGAAATGATAAAGAAATGTACTCAGACTTGTAGCAATAGTCTATGCATTTCACTAACATTTAGTCTAAGAAATAATAATTTCCTCTACCTAATATATGAAGTCTCAAAGCTGACAAATAATGCAGTGTAAGAATACTGTAATCACAAGTGAGATGTTGACGAGTCTTTTGTTGTCTAATAAGAGTCTGTTTTCTCATTTTTCAAGGCTAAAGTTGTAGAAAAGGTTGGTCTTTGCTGGCTTCTGGGTTGCCTCCTTTTCCCTTTTTTTTTTTTTTTTTTTTTTTTTTTTTTTTTTTTTTTTTTTTTTTAGTTAGCAGCATGGTATTTGATCACCAATTAACCCTTTTTAGAAGTGTACTTTTCTGGGAACAGGCTGTAAGTAATGTATATCATTCAGCAACTATAAATTTTTATATATATATTTTTTTTCCTTTTTAATTTCTTAATGATTTAAGCAGCACCTTCATTTAATTAACCTTTTTTTGGCATTTGAAATGAAGACTGTTGATAAATATTTTTGCAGTCAAAATGGTAATAGTACTTGGAAGTTGCAGCAGCAACAACAGATTAAGAAGCATGAAATAAACTGCTCGTTTTCTGTGATCGAGCAGCCTGTCGAGTTTAGTTCGTACTCCTCATGCTTTTGTTGGGATTAAATGCTCAACGTGAAAATTCTTGTAAATGACTTGCTGTGACACGTTCAGGCAATTACTGTGAACAATTGAGGGATGAATAAGTTCCGTGAATGTTGCAGGAGTGTTCCCAATGTAACTGCAGTAGTGGTGGGTGATTTATGCAGCCCTTCGTAGTCGGGCTTCATAGTGTAACTCGGAGCTGTCGCAGTAGACTAGGCTATTGCTAAACAACTAGGCTGCTGCAGAACAATGCATTGCACACCGTTGCCTCTCACAAGCTTGTGTGGGCTTTCTCTGCACACCATGTTCTAATACACTATGTAGTCTTAAATCATCCGATTTCAGACATTGATAGCTTCCACCAGCTACGGGTGTAGCATTAATCGGCCTCTGCTGGGGCCAGCTGGATCAAGCATTGGTGACGCCCATTGTTGAAAAAAGTGTTTTGTTTCCCTCTCTGTAGGAAGCCGAGGAAGGAGTGATTGCATATGAAGACTGCGGAGTGAAGCTCACTGTGGCATACCATAACAAGGACCTAGAGGGAGGAGGATACCCTCAGGTTGGAGACAAGGTATCTACTCTATTCTTCTTCATGAAGACTGTACAATAGGCTCAATTTATTTATTATTATTTTTTAATGGCAAAAATCACAATTTTATTTAACATGATCTAAACCTCGTGTTTTAGAAAGAAAATGTTTCTACATTTTAAGTTAAATACATTAATTTGGTGAACCTTGAGAGCAAGATTAAGATGGATCTAGGAAAAACCCTGCTGCTTTTTTTCCCCCCTCAAATATCTTGTTCATAACCCTTGGAAGTCAAACTCGTAATTGAAAATAGAATGTGATTAATCGGCGAGCCCCACTTTGCAAAAGGTACCAAAAAAGTAATGACACTGAAAGGACTTTCACGTTAAAGTGATCTCTCAACCGTTGCAGAAGTAATATAAGGTTGGCTGTGTTTGCAGTGCTGATTTACATTCTTCAAACTTGTGCGTGTCTGTGTGACATATTAATGTTTGTCCTTTTTTAGGTGGAGTTCTCCATCAACGAAGTGAAGCGAACTGGCCAGCAGAGTGCAGTCTCGATTCGGGTCCTCAACCGTAATGCCTCCAATGCCAAGAGACTGCTTGGATTCGTTGCCACACTGAAGGACAACTTTGGCTTCATTGAGACAGCAAATCATGATCAGGAGATTTTCTTTCACTACAGGTAAAGGGTTAAGTCCTAGATGCCTTTTTTTTTTTTTTAGTTGCTGATTTTACTTGTTAATGGCTTCCACAGATCTGTTCATTCAAATCCAAGTCTCAGTGTAAATCTGTTTTCTCCTCCAGTGAAATGTGTGGAGACTTGGAGAACTTGGAGCTGGGCGACACAGTGGAGTACACTCTCTCTAAAGGAAAAGGGAACAAAGTCAGTGCTGAAAAGGTTACCAAAGTGGCTGCAGGTATGAGGGGTTTGATTCCAGCCGTTTAGTTTACACAAGTCATAATATTTGTTGATATGGCAGTAAAGGTGGGAGTGACTGCAAATAAAAGGGGTTTTTAAATCCGCTGTTCTCCACTTTCAGTGAATGGCATCAGTGAGGATGTTGGTGCTACAGTGATGATGGGGAAGGTCATCCGTCCCTTACGCAGTGTGGACCCCTCCCAGACAGAATACCAAGGGCTTATTGAAATCACAGAGGAAGGTTGGTGGCACGCTATGATGGGACTTGTCGACCTAACATTTTAAAGCGCAGTGTTTCCTTGGGAGGATCAACATGATCTAATCCGTCCTCCCTTCTTGATTTTTTTTGTTTTTAGGTGCAACTAAAGGCCAGAATTATCCCTTTGGAATCATGGGTATGTCGAACAAAGCAGACTGCCTGCAGAAAGGAGAACTTGTGAAGTTCCAGGATTGCACAGTATCTCAAACTGGACAGAAGATGGCCTGTAATGTGGTCCCTCAGCGTAGAGCCATGGTGGAGTGTGTCAAAGACCAGGTAGTGATCAGCTATTTGTTTTCCGTTTCATTAGTGCTCATTTTTCTGAGGTCACATGGTAGGAAAAGAAAGTTGTGTGTAAATCCACACGAGCGAAATTTGTAAACTGTCCCCCCATATTCCAGTGCGCACAGAGTTCGAGGTACATTTTTGATACTTTAGACCTACATTAATAAAACATTTACTGCTAATGAGTATTTAGTTTGTATTCTAGTATTTACCTAAATAAAGGATCTGGCTTTTTCTTCCACCACTAAGAGCAGGTAAAGTCCAGGACATCAACCCTTTATTATTAAACAAAACTTACAAACTAATAATTATTGAATGAATATAACCGCATGACTACTGTGCCAAAAATATAGAGACTCGTATATAGAGACTCCTAAATCAATATATACAAAACAAAATGTACCAAATGGGAATAATATGTTGAACTATAAACACTGCATGATTGGATATAACTTCCTGTAGGAATATTACAGTACCGTATTAACTCGATACCATAAAGGGTTACTAAATGTACTATTCAGTATTCATTTTAAGTTCCCTTTTAGAAATTCTATACCGACACAACTGCAGATAAAATGCCACAAAGTACAACAAGCTCATATTAAATTTACTGCGTTGCATAAATGTACAATGGATTACAAATCCGTTCGCACAGATTTAGTTTTTTTTTTTTCCAACCATGTGACTCCAGAGGGGCTCCGTACATCACATGTACCGATCGGAAACTTCCGTGTTTAAAAAGTATATTTAAAAAAAATAAATAAAAGAAAGAAACCTCAGTGTTGACGTGACTGTTACTCCATGCTGGAGTGACTGTCTTTACGTTTTGAATCCTGAAGTTGTGTTGTTTTGTTGCCCCCAGTTTGGCTTCATCACATATGAAGTCGGAGAGAGCAAGAAGTTGTTTTTCCATGTAAAAGAAGTGCAAGATGGCCTCGAGCTCCAGACCGGGGATGAGGTGGAGTTCTCGGTTGTCCTCAATCAACGCACAGGAAAATGTAGTGCCTGCAACGTACGCAGAGTCAGGTAAAGACTCCAGACCCTCGTGTGTCATTCAACTGTAATCTGAATTTTTGGCGCTATACATTATCTTTGGTAACATTTTCAACTGGCATAATAATTGGTCTCAATGTTGACCTTGAAGTCTCATTATGAACCTGGCGTTACAGTGAGGGGCCTAAGCCGGTGGTGACCCCGCGTCCAGATCGTCTGGTAAACCGATTGAAGAGCATCACCCTTGACGACGCCAGTGCTCCGCGCCTGGTGATTGTAAGACAGCCCCGTGGTCCTGACAATTCAAAGGTACAACCAAGCCTGTGCTCTTGCCACATTGTGTCTGTGCCAGGAATGTAGCTGCTAGTCTTGGACCTGATCTGTAACTATTGAAATCATAACGACAAATACCTATTCAACTTGTGTTTTTGTGTCAAATATTGTAAATGCAAAGTTGTTGGAACATCTATCTGTACATATACTGGAAATGAGGACTATTGGCTGTATTGTAGTTTTGTTTAGTCATCATACACAATAAGTATAAACTGTCTTAATTACTGTTTAGAATGAAAGTTTGGTAATGACTGAAAAGGCACAGGCAATTCAATTTCCAAAAGCCATACATTTATTTTTCTTTATTGCAAGAGACAATCTCTGAACATCAAACCAAGTTTTGAGGATTTTCCAGCTCCCTTTTTCAACAGCGTATATTTTGGGATTAAAGTATATACTTGTTTATTTAAGCTTCAACATTAATTCCATCCTTCCTCTTCTACGCAGGGCTTCAATGTGGAGCGCAAGACTCGCCAGCCCGGTGTCATTGACTGAGCAATACAGAGCCCACCCTGTTTGGTGTTGGTGGGATGCCATCCCAAAGGGCAACAACAGGGGATAAGGGAATTTGATTTGACACATGCTTGCACACACACACACACACACATATACACACACACACACACACGCACACAAAACATACGCACACATACAGTAATCAGCATGTGTAATCTTTGTCCCCATCGATACCTGCGAGGGAACTTCTCTCATTCCACAGTTCCCTGCCTCGCCTCCCATGTATGATGTACTTGATACAGAGTTCCACACTGCAGCGTACATGGGGGTTTCTGAGTGTGTGTGCGTGTGTGACGTATCCTAGAAGTGATTGTAGTGTGTAACGGAGGTATTTGTTTCTGAGGGCCTCGTCCCTCTAAACCAGAGTGATGACTGTGTGGCTGTCAGTGTCCCTATCTTTTTGAATCTGGTTTGTCTGGAATTCTGCACCTGTAATCTGTCCAATAGTTTGCCTGGGATGTATTTGAGCATCTGCTCCCTTTTTTTTCTCATATTTTTGCTCCTTTACCCATGGAAACTTAAAAATGGTTTCATTGTCAAGTTTCCACTACTGTATGCTTTCCTACAAGACGCATAAAGCAAAGCAAAGTTCCCTCCATAAGGAGGATCATATTTCTCATGTGCGAGCTTAAACTGAGGATTCTTCTCTGCTCGGTTTTTTTGAGCAGTTTTTAAAACGCTTTATTGAAGAGCTGAAGTGAAAGCATGGTGTGTGTGTGCGTGTGTGTGAGAGAGATGTATGTGAATGTCAATGTAGTTAATCTAATGGGATTTACTTTTACCAATCTGGAGCCTTTAGATACCTTTTTGGTATTCACATGCTCCACTTACGCAATTTTTCCCAGGTGCAGAATTCCTTGTGGCATCTTATATCTGCAGTTCTTTTATACTATGTTTTTTTCTTGCACATATTTTTGCTTTTTTTTTTTTTTTTTTTTTTTTTTTTTTCCATTGAAAATCTGCTAATATTGAATTAAGTAAGAATAAGGTGCCTAAAAACTACAAGCAAAATTAAATTAAAAAAAGTAAAAAAATAAAATAAAATTCGATGTATCCTCTGTTCCCAGCCAACCGCCAAAAAATTTTGAACAATCTTAGGGTGGCTTTTTTTTTTCTTTTTTTTTTTTTTTCTCCTAGTAGAAATAATACTGATATGCATCCCAAACCTGTGGGTTGAACTATACTGTATGTAATGTGTGCTTTTTTTTTTTTTTTTTTTCTTTTTTTTTTTTTTTTTCCGCGCTTAGTGGAAGTTCATTGGAACTTCGAATATAACAAAACAAATTTAACTTAAAGGAGGAGAACGGTAAAGTATTAGAAATTTAGTTTAAAAAGAAAGAAAAAAAAAAAAAAAAAAAAAGCATTAAAAATCAGGATACCAGTTATTGTGCACCGGAGACGTGGTGGGTGAGCTGTTGTGCCTCTGCACATTAAGTTACAGTCTAAATTAATTTCAACTTTGGAGATCACTGGATTTCAGTTGAACCACAAACAGAGGTTCTCATGTACTTTTGTTAACGGTCTTGAATGAAACGATTGAATTAAAGTTTTATGAAAATCATGAGCTGTTGTAAGTTGTCTTATTTCAGAGAATAAAAAAACTTCAAAGCATTAAGTATCTGTGATAACAACTTTATTATGTTGACCAACGTTGCACTCCAGGGTTCATTTTAGGGCAAGGAATAACGTAAAAAAAGATTAGCCAACGGTTGTTACAAAAAGACAGGTGCATAGGTATAGGTGCGTGCTCCATAGTAAGAAACATTAACATGAGGGTTTCTCAGCAGACGTACAAATTCACCAGAGAAGAAGCTCAAAGAGCTTTCAGTCCAGTCCCACGGCGCTAAAATGAACACTTGCACCAGCTCTCTTGAGGTGTGCAGTTGTATGTAATATTTGAGTTAGTGTGAAGTATATTTACTGTACAGTACTTAAGAACAGTTGTAGTAGTTTTGAGGTACTTTTTTATTTCCATTTAATCTCACTTTATACTTCCTCTTCACTTCAATTCAGAGTTAAATATTGTACTTTTTACTCCTACATTTATTTGATAACTTTGGTTACTTAGCAGATTTTGATTATTTAAAAAGAAAAAAAGATGAATCAATAATGTATTGTTATAGGTTAATCTGCTTAGCGGTATAAATTAATTAAAATGACCCTCACCTTTACCAGCTGCAGCATTAAAGTGATGAACACATTAATGCATTATTAAAGATAATCCAGTAATTATTAATCTGAAATGGGCCATTCTGCATAATGAGTACTTTTACTTTTGAAGTATATTTTGATAGATTTTGACTTTTACTTAACATTTTGAATGCAGGCCTTTTAGTTGTAGTCTTTTTACACTGGTATTGCTACTTTTACTTAAGTAAAATATCTGAGTACTTCTCCCACGACTGGTTACAGAGAACTGTGAAATGCATCATCCAATCCATAATTCTTTGCATACGTCCTCAGAGACGGCAGATTTTACCGGTGTCACAATTCTATTCAGTTCAGTAAAGAAAAGTTAATCTTTTCTTCAAATTGAGGTCATTATTCCCATGAAAGCTGTCTCCTTGAAGCGAAGGCAGGAATAATGCGCTTTGATATTTCCCTCTCTTTCAGTATAGCATGTACAATATATCCCATAAATACTGACAATGGCTAGAAATCCTACCTGCAGGTGTAGTTTAAACTTCAAATGAGAATTGTGAATCTTCTCTCATTGTCTGTTAATTGTGCTGTACACAGAAAAAGGGCTTAAAGCTTTTTATTCTGTAAAAGAAGCACTTCCTGTTGAAGGCCATTGACTTTGATCCCCTGCCCTTGTTCTGTTGCTGAGGACCACAGGGGTGCACTTCTAATACATTAATATTCGTGACCTCTGTTAACTTGATTCTAAACCTTGGTGCTGCCCAGATATATTGTGAGCTCAGAGCGGTGAATCACCTTGTTTTTAGTCTGTGATTGAGGAGTTTGGGCTTGAGCCCAGCGTGTCCACCACTCCCTCAGCTCGGTGGGCCCTGTGGGCCGTCGCTCCTTTATCTGGCTGTGAGGAACTACTGCATGAGGAGGGTTCAAGTCCTCTCTGGGCAGGAACTTCCTGTTAATATTTACATCCCCATCTGGATCAGATTGTTGGTCCGTAGTTGATGCAGCTGAAATCTCTGCTGCAGCATTTGCACCATCTTCTGAAAACCTCTCTGAATCCCCTTGAACAACGTTTTGAGTGGCAAAGAAATCAAGCCCCTGCATTTTGCGCTTGTACTCCTCCAGTTTGGCCTTGCATCCCACAGCATTTGCTCTCATCTCAAGGAACTGGCCTTGCAAATCTTTCTCATAACCTTTCTCCGCCTTTAATTCATTCTCCCAAAACTTGATCTGCTCCATCTCCTCATCAACCGTTCTCTGCTGGGCTTCCTGCTCACCTTTTTTGGCCCGCTTTTTTTCCTCAAGCTCCAAAATCTGTTTGTCTATGCGCGCTATCTGGTCCTGTAAATTCTGCAAATTGCTGAGTTGATAGATGATGGTTTCTCTTAGACTGTTTTTCTCATCTACAGACGCAGCGCATTTTGATTCAGATTTTGCCTCTTGATTTTTCTCTCGGCTTTTGCTCACTTTACCCCTCGTCTGACTTCCCATGCAGCAGGACGTTTGATGATCCAAGTCTGACTTCAAACTTTTCTGGCCTCTACTGCTTCGACCTGAGTAACCTTCGTCAACAGTGAGAGAAATGTCCAAAGAGGTACGATTCTTTTTATCTGTCCTCTTACCGCTTTCCTTCTCACAGGCAGTACTATAGACCTTTCCTTTACTCAGACTCTCCAGCCATTCCCAGGCCTCCTCCATGAGTGTCAGAGACTTTCTTTTCGGCCGTTTCACGTCCTCTTTTTGCTGCTCGCCATCTTGTCTTAAAGTTTTCTGCAGCGGCAAGCTTTGACGATGCAAACTCAGTGAACCGCCACTCCGCCGCATTCTGGTGCCGGCATCTTTTCTTCTCATTGGCGGGCAGGGCTGGTATCTGCCAACTTTTGTCCTGCTCATTTCGTCCCAGACCGACGGTCCGTTGTGGAGCAGTGTGAGTCGGACCTCCCTGGCCTGCTGGCCGTACTTCTCAAGAGTCTCCAGAAGGCGTTCATTGGGCGCCATGCACCGCTCAAAGTCTTTAAATTTCTCCTGTAAAGTGTAGCGCCCAGGTTGACCTAAAGAAGAGATGGGTGACTGTGATTGTCAGCTTTCTCACAATGTCAGAACACAAATCGTATCACTACGTAGAGCCACAGATATATGGTACTGTACATACCCAGGGCTTGAGCCAACGCTATCACTACTTCTTGGCATGTTGTTTCCTCTGTAACGCCACAAACCACGCGTGGGATACCGTCCACCGACACCTTCACTTCCATTGTACCCAATCTGTGACATAAAAGGACATAAAAGTTTAGTCACATTGTGCATTCACTGTAATCTGTCTGCCCATCACGTGTTGGTCCAGCTTGAAGAATGTTTGTAGGGTCTCTACAGTGACCCCATAATACTGAAAATAAATGAGCAGGAAAAAAACTTATAATAATGTCTTTAGAAGAAATATCCACCTACCTTTTGTGTCCCGTCTGTAGTACAGATGCCCGGACGTCTGTGCTCTGGCGGAGAGTTCTAGTTGGGAGGAACTGTTGAGCAATTAAGAGCAATTAAAATTCCTGAAGTCGTCTACCACTGGAGGGCAGTTTATGATCCCACCCATCTTAAATAGTTTCTGTTTTGGAGGGAAAAAAAACACAGCAAATTGAATTTCTCTCGGTTTGTATGAAATTGTACGACAGAAAATAATGAATAGAGCAGCAGGAGACATTTTGTCAGTCGCTGTCAGTACTGAGGTGGTCTCTTCCTTCCTTTGAGTCGTACCACGGCAAATGCGTGCACTCACGTTTTTCCATTGACTTCTAAAATTAGCTTTGTGTTCCTTCTGTGCAGGCCTTGACAGCAGTAAAAAAAAAAAAAAAAAAGAAGAGAAGAGCCACAGTCAGCAAACGCACTCAATGGTGTCAGTTATACAGCATATCAAACGTCTGCTAATACAAGCTAACGTTAGCACCACATGTAAAGCTGTAGCTGCCTGTGTTTTAACTGTGTGTTTTATTGCCAAAGAGAATTCATATTATTATTATTATTTTTTTTTTTTTAAAGTTACACAGTCTCAATTTAAATCAACTTTTTTTTAAATTAATTTAAAAAAAAAAAAGAATCCTGTGCGATTCAACCAAACTTTCACACACACACACACACACACACACACACATTCATGCACCACCACTACCTCCGCCATTTGTAGGTCACTCAATCCCAATCCGCAAGTTCTATTTTTATAAACTATTATATTGAGAGATGTTAAAATGTGAGATTGCTGCTTATTTTACTCTTTAATGTGCAGTCTAGTTTAAGCAAACATAATCTGTTTATATTGTATTATTGAAGGCAGTGCGTTTTGTGGAGTAAAAGCTAAGTCTTATGAACACGCTGTTCCTGAAAAGAAAAAGATCCTGTATACGTGCATTCACAAGTGTTTATGCCGTTTTTAGATCTGGGTGTTCCTTTTTATCTTTCTAACAGGAAGGGTGATTACAATCCTCACAGAACACGTAAACACGCTGAACTTGTAAACTGTGCGTCAGTGAGCCATTACTATCAAGCACATTCCTCAGTGAGTCTGTGCTGCTAAATATTCTGAACTGTCATTCATTAAAATCAGGGATTTTTAAAATGTATTTTTGACCATTTTTTTTTTTTATTCAAATTTTTATATTTCAATACTGGAGGTTATATTGAATATTACAGCCAATGATCAGCCTCTACATTCATCTGTAAAACTGGGCATGGGTCAGCTTAACATAAGTATGCAAACATGTTATCCTTGTTTATCCACGTGTATTATAATATTCATCGACTGCCTGACGTAGGGCTTTTATTTGTCCCCCCAGTCCCTAAAATATCCTCTTCTCCCTCCCCGCAGCCCTGAAAGGCACATGGGTAGACAACCCAAAAAAAAATTATTTAAAAGTAAACTATACTGTTATATAAAATCTGATCATCTTGTAGGATTACAACTTAATGCTGAGAACGTTTTGGTAGCTGTCAGACCTAAAAGTTCAAGTCTTTATGTTTATTATCTTATGCATTGTAAAATGACTGTGTAAAAGATTTTGCGTGTAATAAACTCTGGGACAACACAATGCATTTCAAGCGTCAAGTGAACTTTCTTTATGTCAGAAGTCTCTGTCTGGCTGATGGAGAAGCACAGGTTTCGGACGTCTTCCCACATGCAGGGAGGATGTGGTCACCAGTAAACTTGACACCAGTAATATTCCTTACCAAACAAAACATTGTTATACGACATCAACTTGAAGTATTAATAAATTGGAAATGCATAAATGGAGGTAGATCTTTTGGATGGGTTTCATTCTGGTGTTCACAGCGTGTTTTTTATTTTAAAAAAGTAAAAACCCCTGGAAATGTCTGTATGTCCAAACACAAACTGAGAGACAGACAGACGAGCACCTGTTGTAATTTGGTAGTGTCTGACAGGTGATGATGTTAGGAGTAATATGAAACGGGGCAACTTGGACTCTGTGTCCCTCTTGCCATGCTAACCACATGGCCAGCTGCTGATAATCTCTCAGTTTCATGTTGACGAACAGTCACATCTCATTGGACCACGGAAAATAAATAGTCAGCCTTTGTATTTGTTGCAATTTTCCTGTGGCTGTGGTCAAAATCAGGAATGTAGCATAACGAATTCACACACGCAGAGGAAATGTTCAACCTCAAAGTTATCGGTGTATCAGATAATTTGAGATGTGTATTTCACGTATTTCTTTATTGAGAACATACTTTCCAAACAGCACTACTGCCTAGACATGAGAAGATATTATGAAATAGTAAGAAAAGGATTATTATTTACAAAATGTCCTGTTAAAAATTCTGTGTGGCAACTGACTATCTGCCAATTTTTTATTTGATCTCCTTCATTAGTTGCACCCCAGGACCGTTGACATTTAGGATCACATTCCCTAAAAATAGATGTCTTGTTAAGTGTCTCCGAGCTGCACAACGTCTTAGGATGAACGGAGAAGCAGAAGTGTGTTACACAAGTGAATGGCAAAGTCTGTGCTATGACGTCGACAAGGATTTTTACTCCCTAACAGTCCAAAATGACAAAAATATGTATTGTTCTACTTACCTTTTCTGGTATCTAGCAATGCAGCTAGTCTTGGTTTTATCTGTTGAAATACATCTTAAGTCTTAAAGATTTCTGCCCTGATACAATTGAGTTCAATGGGATTATGTTTGTGGTGCTCAAAGCAGTAAAAAGTGCAAACAAATATGTTTTAACATCAAATAGAAATTGAAGAAATGTTTCCTAAATTCTGTCGACAGCATGTTGTGTGGATTTGTCAAAGTACCAAGCACATTGCTTCTGGAAAAAACATGTTTTTCAAATATACATTTTCAATGCACCGAGGAGAACAAATGGAAATCCATTCTCCTCTATTCTAGAGAAGTGGCAGAAGTTTCAGAGAGGGTTACTTAAAACCCAGGACAAATAGCAGCCCAACCGATACTGAATATTTGAGAATTTTCTGTTAACGATACATATCATTCTTGTTATCAGTTAAACTACTGTAAAAGATTGATGGTTATCCAGGGCATCTTATTTGCGAGGGCATCTCCACCTGTGTCCGAGGCCCCTACAGTACAGTGGATATTACCTTTCTACCATTTAGTACGATCAAATCCTCATGGAACGACAAAGATCTGCACCAAATTCCATGGCAATCCATCCAATAGTTATGGAGGCATTTCAGTCTGGACCAAAGTGGTAGACCAACCAACATTGCCACTCCATGCTGTTAGTACATCCGCACTAACAGCATGGAGTGGCAATGTTGGTTGGTCTACCACTTTGGTGCAGATATTTGTCGTTCCATGAGGATTTGATCCTGCTCACCCCTGATTTTTCTTCTAGCGCCATCAGCTGGTCAAAGATGTTCACTTAAAACAACTCGATGGATGTCCAAATACCTGCAAACATGACATACTGAGTGCTAATTAGCAAAACTATGGTAAACATTGTTACCTGCTTAACACCAGCATGGTAGCATTGTCAAATTTGAGCCCGATAAGGCCTTCACAGAGCATTTACACCTTTCCCGGTCAACTGCTATGGTCAGCGCCTTGTTCCATGATTTCCCTTACTTTTCTACTTCTGGCCCAGGTCCAGGTCATTGCCATGTTGCAGTTGTTGTTTTGGTCCTGCCTTAGTATGTGTCTGATCATCTCCCATCTACGCCGCTTCGCTCCTCACCCAGTACTGATATACTATCATCATCTTCTTCTACTGCTTCTACTGCCGTCCCTTCATCTTCTTCTGCTTTCTCATTCTCAGCTTGACTGCTGTGCATACAAGATAGTGGTAACTTCCGGTGTCTGCAGACCTGTGCACTTTTTTGTATATTTCACTGAATTCCTGAACTGTTTACCAATTAGTACATGTTCTATCTGATTCCTGGTTGTCCCATCTGGAGATACCCACTTACAATGTGCATGTTGCTATGTGGGAATAGTGTTCCTGTTATGACTAGCTTGTTGTTGCCAAGCTACATTTCGTACAGCCTTTCCCCGTTATCCTTCCGCTTTCCCAGCCCGCGCCTGCACAACACAGTCTCATAGCCCGCCATGTCTTCAGTGTCCTGTGCGTTTCTACCATCCAGTACATCTGGATGGTGAACTTGTTTGTTACTTGTTCATCTGCATCTTCTGTGTTGGGAATAGTCCCTGTCTTGAACGATCCGTTCACTGATTGGAGACCAATCCATCGTGGCTCTGATTTTTTTCTCGTATTTTTCAAAAATGTGCCTTTCTCACCCAACAGCAACAGTAACAATTGTGTCATTGCATTTGCAGTGGATAGAAAGGTGCGATTAACACATAAGCACTCATTTAGAAACCCACCAAAGCATGTGCAGAGCTACGTGGTGCCTGTCAGAGTCCTGTATGCACATAGACTACTTAAAATAGAGTCGGACTCATATGTGTTCCCCCATTACGTCTAGGAGTGTCGCTTGTGGGCATAGCAGGTTCTGGTTACACGTGAGAGGCAGAAGGAGCTTAATATTGCAAAGACCAGGCACAGGGCTTCACTCTTCCCTACTACTGTGACCCAGTAGCTGACCACCCTTTACCAGTCCTCAGGGAGCGTTTCACTGGAAGAGCGTCACCATGCCTAAAGTCTTAGTGCCAGGTGAGTATGGGGGTTCACTCTCATCTATAGAAAGAGTGATTGGATCATTTTCACAAGGTTATTTTGTATTGACACGTCACTCTAAAGATGAACGGAGGGAAGCCTTCACCAAAAGTCTAGTCTTTTTTATTTTTGTATGCTTTTCCATGCAATGTTTTGGACACCACATGGAAAACTAAAAAAAAAACTTGACCTTTCTGTCAAATGCCTCCTTGTTGAGATGTGTGGAAAGAATAGAGGTGAGAATTCCCATAACTTTGCAAACATGCTTTGAATGCATATTACAGGGATCACACCTCTTACTATGTGTAATACCAACAGCTGTTAAGGTAATAAATGCCCATGTGTTTGCCAGTTCTACATTGTCACTTTAATTCATGGCACCAACAGGTTCAGTGACAGGTTCATTGAGGTTAAAATGCATATAGTTCCAATAAATAAATAAAAATGCTGTGGGACGATTAAAGGTGTTCTGATTCTGATTCTGATATGAAGTCCATACCCTCTAATATATAGTCATCACAAAGTGTCATTGTCTTCTAAGAATTATAAAATATTCAATGAAAATGCTATTTACCTCGAAATTCCTTTCTTGAGCTCAATTGTAAGCATTTTAGATTAAGTTTCTAGATTGTGTATCAGTGCAGAATCTAGTGAGCAATTCAGTATCAGCTGTGAAAAAGTCAAAAGAGGATGTTTGATGGATGTGCTCGACCAGCACATTCTCCGAGGTCAATTTGACTTTCGTTTTTTTTTCTTCATGTTCCTTCATTTACTTCATCCCCAGTATAAAACGCTCTATCATTACTACTCTTAAAAATTCAGTTTTAATGGTTGCTTACCCATGCCAGGGTGCCAGGTATGATGACACATGATACCGCAAGCAGTTTTTCAAGAGGTAAAAAATAGAAATGCATCTCCACCAGCTGCTGTCTGAAGAGCTTGTTTTTTTTTTTTTTTACAACTAATAGGTGGTTGTAAGTATTTAGCCGAGAATGTGTTTGAGACTTACTCTGAGAGATTTCACACCAGCGTTGTCGTGCAGTCAATGCAGGCAGGTTTTACGATCTGCCATGCTGGCGTGGAGAGCTAATAACAGATGTATTAATGAGCAACTCAGATACGTCTTAAATATTAATATTAAAGAGACAGTTTATCTACATCCCTAATTAGCTATGCAGATAGTTTGGAGCTGAAGCACAAAAGTCAACAATGTCGAGAAACATGTCCTAGACACTCCATAGATAATCAACATAACTAACTGTGGACTCTTTTCTACTAAAGGGTTAGTCCCAAAAAATATGCAAAGCCAGTGAACATTTCTTTTTTTGTAGCTCTCTTACTTCAGTGTTATTGGTGCTTTGAGCCCTGACCACACTTTGTTTCCCCTCTAACCTGGACCGTCCCACCCTGACTGGGAGGGGGTAAGAGACTATGGAGCTGAGAAACTTCCTCAGGAGTTTCGGGAAGATGTGAAGCATTTCAAATGCATAGTTTACAGTATGGATGTGAGACAGTCGCATCACCAAATAGTCTTTCTCCAAAGATGATAATATGATAGACGTTCATACCATCCATACCATATGAAATGGAAAGTAATGGAATATAGAGAAAATGGACACCATTTATTAATTTACTGTTCACATTCAATCTCAGTTCTCTGGTTCATTTTAATTTATTTGTGTCAGATGCTTTACAACCAGAGCATCGTCAATCAAAACTGAACTGAACGTGAACATTGATATTTATAAATGACTCTTCCGCCGTGGGAATGCTTATTAGCATTAGCGTTAGCAAAGCGACACACAAATAAGACGTAATCGACATTAAGACTTGTTCGAACTCATCAAAGGAATGCCGGGGAGACAGAGGAAACGCCTCTTCACGTGCACAGAGACGTTTTTGTAATGGCAGCGGAATATCCTGCATACTTGATCCAAACGTGGCGCTGCAGTGGGAACACTGACGCCACGAAATCATGCATGTGTCATGAAGATGCAATTGCCAATTCTTTGTCCGGCAGCTGTTTTAAAAATGTTTTTCTTTTTTTATTAACTGTGAATTTAACAAATCATGTGCCCTCTCCGTTATTCACCCTCACACTGTATGTCACCTTACTCCCACTTATCCATTCACCATAAAGTGTATGCATTGTTCCAATGTCTCATTTCCTTGCTCATATCCTCAACATCTACTATTGCATGTGTTTCTAATCTATATTCTATATTGATAATAACTGATAAATATTAAAGTGCAGGTACAGTCTCTGTTCCATAAAATGTGTTAAACTTACATTGTGTACTCACATTACATTGTGTTATGCATATACTGTAACACACAGTAAAGGGTTTGGTTTGTATCCCTTTTCTAACCAATGCTTTTCAAACACTCTCTTTTTTCGGGTTTTATTCCGGGTGGTGCTACTTTCTTGCTGGGCGTAATCAGGTCAACAGAGTAAGTATGGAGGGTGAGACGTAGAACCCCAAATGACTTTGGTCATATGTGCCTTACTGGAGTTGTTGTCTTTGAGAAAGAAAGCCTTGGCTCTCGGCTAGTCCGTGCATGTGACAAGTATAGTTTGATCTGGAGAGTAGCGAGGCAACAAGTAATGCCACTCAAGCTGTGTGTTGTCATGCTTGTTGAAGAACTGTCGTTCAAAGCTTGGTTCATAACTCCAGTCCTTTTGGACATTAAGCCTCTTTTCCTGTCATTTTTTTCAACATAATTATAAATTCCGATCAAAATCATCTCACTTGCACCCACGTAGAGCCACTTACATCCTGACTGATGGGGTGCAAATGATAATAACATGCTAAATATACAGTAACAGATGATAAGAAAACTGTGTCTGGAGTTAAAAACATACGTTTTAAAAGGCTTTACCATCTTCTATCCATATGCAGGACAGTGTAAATGGGGCCATTGTAGGTAAAAAATATATGTTTTACGTTGCTGGGGGAGAGGGGTAATATTCTGCCCAAAAATTATTTTTGAGAAGAATGTCATAAATTTAGGAGAACAATTGTCCTTGTTTTTTTTTGGTCAATCACATCACTCCACAGTCGGTGGGAACGTCACACGTTAGTTAGGAGATGACAACGTTTGGAACATGTCGATATCTTTGCATCAGTCCTGTTTTTATTCTCGTAAATTTGAGACTTTACAATCTCACGGAATATTTCAATTTTTTTCTCATAAATGTACCACTTTAATCTTGAAAATCAGATTTTTTTTTTTCTCTGAATATTACCCCCTCCCCCAACTCTGCAATTTATATTTGATCTACAATGGCTCTAACACGCTGTTGTACATATGAGTCCAGTCGACCACGTGTGTCAGTGCCTCATCACTGTTGTTCCTCTATGTGCATGGGACCAAACTGGAGGTCGGGGTTGCAGAATTGTAGTCAATCTTTGGTCATGTATACAACGCATGTGCTGGATTCTGTACCCATCAGGTTGGGTAATGTATGTGCCCTTTTTTTTTTATCTCATAGATGTAGGTTGTCATGTGCACCATTCATTTGTCATTAATCTAAATCCTTCTGCGGTCATATTCATGTGCGGTAAAGTTTGTGCCTCCCAGCCACAGCCTGTTTGGTTTAGCACTGCATGTTGTAATGGGAGCAGAATGCATTTCTGTCATTACCCCGAACAAACCTTTGCTGTGCCTGACAGAGACCGATGATAAGATGCGGGCCTTCGCGGAACAGGTCTTCGCGTCAGAGACCAAAGACGAGGACGTCCGCGATGAGATCTCTATGTTTGATGTGGCTGAGGACTGTCCCATCATGAACCTTGAGATGGCCCACCATCTGCACACTGACGATGACGTTGAGAAACGGTGAGACGGGAGATTATGTATTGTCAGTTAGTGCGTGTGGGGCAACAAAATCATCATTACATGGTGAGAAAATAGGACATTTTGAATGAAAACTTTGACCATTTTAAACCCACTGTGTATCGTTGCAATGCAGATGGTATGTGCAAATGAACAATGTTCGCATTCCCTGCGTCAGTCATTGCAACAATACAAAGCCGGTTGAAAATGATATTTACATTCAATCTTGAGGGCAATTAGTTTAGCTTTCACAACAAACACCAAACCTCACCTCTCCTTATCCACAGCAAGAGGCACCAGCGGAGTCACACCATGCCTGGCACACCATGCGTGCCTGCGTCCCCATCCACTGTAGTGGACGGGGACACGCCCACCTACCTGGAAGTGCCTGACTTCCAGAGGGTGGCCATCATCGGAGACTACGCCTCCGGGGTACGCTTCATTTTGCTTGGTTTGCCTTTCTATTTTTAGAAAATACCACCCACCTTTATACGCGTGGATAAATCTTTGATGTCAAAACCATCATAATAAGTAGCATTTAGCAAGCAGCACGTTTTTTTGTTTAGTTTAATTTAACATATTTGTCTGGAAACTAAACTTGAGTATTTGGAATTGTTGGAATTCATTACGTTCCCTGACTACAGGGAAAACACTTTCCACACTCCAGCTTTAACAAGTATAAACCAACAAACAAATGTTCATCATGTAACTTCTCTACAAACCTGAAAGACGAAGACTTTCTGCAGAGTTTGCTAATATGCCATTTTCTTTAGAAACTTAATTTGGTTAGTTTAGTAAACAGCCAGGAGAACATCCATTCAATCATCATTTAAAATCATTATAGAATTAACACAACATTTAAACTTGACTTCAAGACACCCTTATTCTCTTTCTTGCCAAGAGTCGTCTTCCCCTGTATTTACTTACTTGACCCAACCATGGTTGCAGACTTTATATTTCACTGACTAAATGTGTCTGTGTGTCAGTGGCCTCGCAGCCTCGCTCTCACTCACTGAGGCCCATGAATGGAGCTCATCTGAGCTCAGACCAGGGTTTAGGTTTCATGGCTGCGGGTTTGACATTTACAGGCAGAGAAACACTTTGGACGGGCTAATTGTTATTTCTGCTTATCCTACTCAAAACTTCACATTTGTTAAGATGTGTGTCAGGTATACTGGTTATAAAACATATTGCATAATATCACAGAGAGAAAATGACCGTTCATGGAATGCAGCATATCAGAAACAAAAATAACAATGTTTTGTACGGAAAACAGTTGACTTTAGCAGTTTACAGCATATTTTAAAAATGTCTTTAACAATCAGGCCTCTATCCGTTCCTTCCCTTCCATCAAACAAATACAAAGTATTAATTCAATTTGAATTCGTAATTGGGCTTTTGCACGAGTGTAGAGCAGATGCTTCATCTTGTTTTTGAAAGGAATGCCTCAAACGTTGACAGAGCCGCCTTTTTTAACTAACGGCAATATCTGTAACATCTCTTATATCTGTCAATCAGGTGACCATGGATGACTTTGAGCTGTCCTGTAAGGGTCTGTACCGTGCCTTGACCATCAGGGAGAAGTACATGAGGCTGGCCTACCAGCGCTACCCGCGGACGGCCTCCCAGTACCTGTGTGAGATCGAGGGAGAGACCTTCAAACCTGAAGATCAGGTGCAGCCAGGTGAGGAGAAAAGGCTCAATTGCATGGTGGACCTGGGGTTTAAATAAACGAGCGAGATGTTTTCTGTAGCATTGGGTATCAATAATGATGCAATTGTATGTTACATCCATCCAGTGGTGGAGGAAGTATTATCCAAAAAGTTGTTCCTCTAGTCAAACTCTTCATATGATTTCAGTGCAATAAAGGGATAACTGTAGTGGAGTAAAAAGTACAATATTTCCCTCTGAACTGTAGTGGAGTAGAAGTAGAAGTTGGCATGAGAAGAAAAGACTCAAGCAGGGCTGTAGTACTTGAGTCCAGTCTCACACTCAAGTCTTGGACTCGTCTTGGGGAGACGCGTTAGACAAATGTGTAAGTATTATGGGCCAGTAATCTACTTTTAACGTCGCTACATCTGGTAATTATGCTTTCATACAACTAGTCTGTTATCTACTATTTTGCCTGCATTAACCGAAATGAGCTGTTATCCAAGCTGTGTCTCGGTTAAGTTGGTCTTGGCTACAGCCCTGGACTCAAGTAAAGTACAAGTATCTCAAAATTGTACGTGTACTTTAGTAAATGTACTTAGTTACATTCCACCTTTGCATGCATCCATCAGTCTTCACAGTTCCTCCAAAGAAGGGGGAAGACCCCTTCGATACCAAGACCCTGCCGAAGAATCTCGGATATGTCGCCCGTATGAAGGATGGTGTCATCTACGTGTACAACGACGCTGCAGCTGCCGACAAACACCAGCCCAAAAACCTGCCCTGCCCTGACTACAACACCTTCATCGACGACATGAACTTCCTCATCGCTCTCATTGCACAGGGCCCAACGTGAGAAATGTGTTGATTGCTCAGTTTTGAATTTTTAGAATTTAAATATTTCAGTTAGCTCTTTTGTGCCTCCAATATTTTACCCGTATCCAATTTGTGTACAACCCAGATCTTTTAAAATGATGTCATGTAGATGACCCCGGGGTTGACTGTTAAGTCATTTACTTAGTTCTCCGTGTGGCCCTGGGGATCCACACCGGAGCGCAAGAAAGGTCCACAACAAATTTACAAATAATAACATACGACAATGTATTAGGGCCATTGTAGGTTAGATGAAGCTGGGGGGTAAAGTTCTGAGAAAAAAACTCTAAATTTCCGAGATGGAAGTCGTAAATTTATGGGAAAAACACTTCGATTTTTCCCTAAAATAATGTAATTATAAATATGCAAGAAAACATTTAAATTCTTTGGGATTAAAGTCACAAATGGAAGAGAAAAAAACGCTTGGATAATAATGTTTTTTTTTGTCAAAAAAACAAATACATCTTCACTTCACCCCCCTCCCCACACACACACACACACACACACACACACACACACACACACACACAC
>CALSBV010010214.1:8049406-8078476 GCA_943590825.1 Bovichtus diacanthus
CACACACACACACACACACACACACACACACACACACACACACACACACACACTATTTTTCCGAGTGTTCTTCTCATAAATTTGTGTTTTTAATCTCAGAGAATATTCAATAATATTGTTTCTATGAATGTTACCCCCCTCTTCCAGATCTGCAGTTCATATTTATATATATATTTTTTTTTTATACCTACACTGGCCCTAATAGGCCATCGTTATAATGCTTCAAATCAACATTTTCCCAATGCAGACACTTACAAATATGTAAATCTGCAATTTGACAGCTGCATGTGTTAATATGCTTCTCTTTGTTTCTCAGTAAGACTTACACTCACCGCCGTCTGAAGTTCCTCATGTCCAAGTTCAATGTGCATGAGATGCTGAACGAGATGGAGGAGATGAAGGAGCTGAAGCTGAACCCCCACAGGGACTTCTACAACTGCAGGAAGGTAGCCATGAAAAGCATCCAGCATGGACACTGCTTCTAACTAAGCCTTAAAACATAAAAGCTGCACAAAAATAACTCTAAATCATCCTCAAACCTATTCTTTCCATTATAATGTGGAGGGATGATGGATACAGTTCTCAACATTTTAAGTTAGGTGTTGTCATGACTATTTTAAATATATCCACATGTACATAAATGATGAGATTCTTTACATTTACTCACTTACAGCTGCCATGCAGCCGTGTGGGTCTTTAGCTCCCTCTTGTGACCAAGCAGAGTTGTTGCACCACATTAAACCTCAAAGATCCACTCTCCATCATCTCTCTGCCATTCCAGGTGGACACCCACATCCACGCTGCCGCCTGCATGAACCAGAAGCACCTGCTGCGCTTCATCAAGAGGTCTTACCGCGTGGACGCTGAGCGCATCGTGCACAAACTACACGGGAAAGAGGTCACCATGAAGGAGCTCTTCGAGTCCCTGCACCTGCACCCTTATAACCTCACTGTGGACTCCCTGGACGTGCACGCTGTACGTTGCTCACTTGTCGGAACACAAACTTAAGATGTGATCAGACAGAGTAATTTAAATGCACATAACATGAGACATTGCCCTCACATTGCCCTTCTCTGACTGTGTTAGGAAGCATCCAAGTGTTTAATAGTATTGATTTTCTTATTGTAAGTACACCCAATGGTGGACAGTAACTAAGTATATTTGCTCAAGTACTGTACTTGAGTACAACTTTGAGGTACTTTACTTGAGTATTGCAATTCCCTGCTACTTTATACTTCTACTCCACTACAAATCAGATGTAAATATTGTATTATTTACTGCACGACATTTGTTTGATCAGCTTTAGATTAATAATGTAAAAAAATATAATCGACAAACATGTTATTGTGTACTATTACAGGTTGAGATAGACTTTAATGATCCCTTTGTGAAATTCAATAATTCAATACACAACATGTATTATTCTGAGTTGGGCCGTAACACTTTTATACTTTTACTCAAGTAAGATTTGTAGGACTTTTACTTGTAAACAGAGTATTTTTACACTGCGGTATTAAAACGTTTACCTCAGTAAAAGTACACCACTGAGTACACTTAATGAGGAGTTTCAGATCAGAACAGTCAAAGGTTTTATCTTAAAAAATATTGTTTATTTGTCATTATTTGTTAAAATTGTAGGATTGCATACATACTGGTAGACAATGCAATACACATATTACATCTATTACATGGCCACAATTCAAACACCTTCAAGGACATGTTTAAAGTTTTATTCCCTTATTGGATAACACATTTTCTTTTTCCAAAAACTGCCATTATTGCAACGTTTGCCTCTACCATAAATGAATCCTAGTGTCCCATCCCCTCAGTCGACCTGCCGTGATCTAAGTCTCTTTTCTTGTTCCCCTCTTGTTTCTCTGAAGGGAAGACAAACCTTCCAGCGTTTCGATAAGTTCAACGCCAAGTACAACCCTGTGGGAGCCAGTGAGCTGCGTGACCTGTACATGAAGACAGAGAACCACATCGGTGGAGAGTACTTTGCCACCATCATCAAGGTCAGCTTCTACATAAAAACAATAGATAAGAAGTAGTACAGACAAAACAGTTCTGGAAAAAGAGGACAATGAAAGATCTATATTTTTGGAACCTAACTGACATCGAGTTGGCACAAGCAGTAGGGTAACCCAACATCCTAGAAGCATGTATTATGTGCCAAACTTCATGTGATCTGAGCCTGAGTTGACCTTTGTGTAAAACCAGGAAGTAGCCAATGACCTGGAGGATGCCAAGTACCAGTATGCTGAGCCTCGTCTGTCCATCTATGGCTGTAACCCCAGCGAGTGGAGCAAGCTGTCCAGCTGGTTCGTCAAGCACAGAGTCTTCTCCCCACACCTCAAATGGATGATTCAAATTCCCAGGATCTAGTAAGTTTCCAATCTCGATTCTTTCTTCTGTGCAGTTCGACCCGGCTGTGAGACAGACAAATGATTTATCCTGTTCAGAAACGTCTATTTTTACTCCCCTGTAAGCTTGAAAAAAAAAATGCTCAAAAGGTGTGAAAGACGACTAGAATTCACGTGCGAAGTCATTTTGTTGTCGTCCCTCTTCTATCTCAGCGACATCTTCAGAGGCAGGGACTTTGTGCCTCACTTTGGCAAGATGTTGGAGAACATTTTCCTTCCCGTGTTCCAGGCCACCATCGAACCACACACCAACCCAGATCTCAGCATCTTCCTCCAGCATGTGAGTCAGAAGCAGTCCAAAAGCATTCATATGTAATAATGAGGGATGAGCATAACAGTCTCCAGGATTATCAATATGTTATTTGGATCTTCCTCTTACAAAAAAAAAAAAAATGAAAATAATATATCCCTGGCAAGCATAATGGTGAAAATACAGCCGCTCTATATTTTTGAAGAAAGAGCTTCTAAATAAACAATAATTACAGTCAGCACATGAGGGAATCATATTTTCACACACCCCCATATGGCAAAATGCACCTCAATGACATATATTCATCATCATTTTGATGTAACTTTTAAATCTCTTTTTAGTATTTTTATAATCCCTAATCCATAAATCCTATAAAATATATAAATAAGATTGAAAATATGGAGTAATGAAAAAACAAGTGGCCCTCCCCCTGCTCTCTCAGAAACCTTAGACTACCCTCCCAGCAGCAAGAATAAGAATTACAATACCCTAACTTTTCTGACCCCACCTTCTCCCCTAAGGGATCTAGTCAAAATTCAATAAAAAAAAAAAAGTTTTATTAAATAAAAATCGACAAGGATAAAATAAATGTGTTCACTAAATAAACAAGAGCCAAGATAAACCTAAATCTAAGAATAGGAACATTAGATTTTACCCTTAGTCTTCCTTATTGCCTCAAACCTTATAGAGCACTGTTTGCCTCCTGGTGTAGGTGACAGGTTTCGACAGTGTGGACGATGAGTCCAAGCACAGCGGTCACATGTTCTCCACTAAGAGCCCCAAACCAGAGGAGTGGGACATCGTCAAGAACCCCTCCTACACCTACTACATCTACTACATGTACGCCAACATCGCTGTGCTCAACCAGCTCCGCAGGTCAGTAGCTTTGTCTCTGTAAAAACTTTTTAGTTATAGTTGCAGGAATATGACTATGTAACGTTTTCTTATTTATTTGTTTTTAAATGAGAGATTCCTACCATTTTGTGTTTGTATCCGTGTTACTTTCCCGTCATTTCTCTTTATCTCCTCTTCTCCTCTTTAAACAACGGGAAGCCCTTAGAGCCGTGTGAGAACATTTTCCAAGTCTGATCGAAATTCTTTTCTCTCCTGTGTTTGTGTCTGGAGAACAGGTGAAACGAAAGGATAACCTTCCTTGGTAAATACTTACAGTGAGTTCGTAGTGTAATACTTGTTTATCTTCTGCTCTCCAGAGAGAGGGGGATGAACACGTTCACGTTCAGGCCTCACTGCGGTGAGGCCGGGGCCATCACCCATCTGCTGGCTGCCTTCATGACTGCTGACAACATCTCTCACGGCCTCAACCTCAAGAAGGTCGGTCCTCTCTTCACTCACTGTGAAGCAACACTTTAATTCACTCGTTCTCTCCAGGCACACCTCGGTCCTGATGACACAGCAGTAGCTAACATAGCTGCCCTTAGCATCTCATACATACTTCAAACTAAAAACCCTGGTTAAAATGGCAGATACAGTCACAATGATATATTCTAGAAAGTGTCTCTATGTGTAGTATTTTGAGTTGTAATGCTTTACTTCCATCGAAACTTTTTTGTACTTTTCCAATAATCTTCCTTCACGTCTTTCGTAATCTCTGCACACGGTTAACCAGCACAAAAGACCTGCTTCTCTTTCTTGGAAGCATTAAAAGCAATTAACATAGACTTTTTTTTTCTTGATATAATCTCTTATCTGAAAGTACCGAAAGATGTTTTTTTTTTGGATATATGGTACTTTGCTATGCCTGATTAAAGGGCATTCTTAACGAGATCCAAGAGGGATGAAATATCTTTTTAGCCCTAATGTTTGAAATGTGCATCTAAGGGAGTATCCTGGATCGTCTGTAATACGTTGTAAACGTTGTCCTAAGAGAAATCTTGCTGGAATGTCATAAGTTGACTGAAGCTGATCTTGTAAACTGATCATACATCCATCAACCTTCCACCCCCAGAGTCCTGTGCTGCAGTACCTGTACTTCCTGACCCAGATCCCCATCGCCATGTCCCCCCTCAGCAACAACAGCCTGTTCCTGGAATACGCCAAGAACCCGCTGCTGGAGTTCCACAAGAAAGGCCTGATGGTTTCTCTGTCCACCGACGACCCCATGCAGTTCCACTACACCAAGGTCTGAGCACATGGAGAGAGTAGACAATGGTGCATGCAGTGCTGCGTATAATGAGCCTTGTATTACATCTACAGATGAATGCATTTTAGTTTGTGCACTCACATTGTATAGGAAAATTAATTTAGAGCGGAAATAGAGTGGGATATACTGTGCATTGAATAAGAATGCTACACAAACACAGTTACTTGCAGTTAGTTGCTGGAATAAGCTGCCTTCCACAGTTCATGGCAAACGTATGTACTATATCTGACGGTAGCTGTGTCTGCAAGGTCTCTTTTGAGCCTCAGGAACTGGAAGTAGGAGTGATCTAA
Source organism: Bovichtus diacanthus (assembly GCA_943590825.1). NCBI lineage: Eukaryota > Metazoa > Chordata > Actinopteri > Perciformes > Bovichtidae > Bovichtus > Bovichtus diacanthus. The sequence continues at coordinate 8,054,532 of CALSBV010010214.1, forward strand.
CTATATTAGAATGTAAGTCTCGGCCTATCCTATGTCAACAGGAACCCCTGATGGAAGAGTACGCCATTGCAGCCCAGGTCTTCAAGCTCAGCACCTGCGACATGTGTGAGATCTCCAGGAACAGTGTCCTGCAGAGCGCCATGTCTGATGAGGTAACACACCTGATGGAGAGCTTTAAATGAAATGACTCATCCCATGATACCTTAGAATCTTAAAGAAAACTTAATTTTTTTGATGAATTGAAGTAAATGGTGGCAAAATGTCAAATCCACACCGTACGGGCTGCTCTTAAATCGAAGAGATTCACATCATGTTCCAAATAGAAGGGATCTTATACTCGCACCAAAACATGCTTGTGGTTTTTTTTTCTGTGTTCCAGGAGAAGATCCACTTCCTGGGTGAAGACTACCTGAAGGAGGGTCCGCATGGCAACGACATCCGTAAGACCAACGTGGCCCAGATCCGTATGGCCTATCGCTATGAGACCCTGTGCTATGAGCTCAACCTCATCAAGGAGGGTGTGAAGTCTGAGTAAACACTCTCAAACTCTCAAACTATTGTGAAATAGAAGCATTTCTACATTTGTTTTCCACAGTAACTCTTAAACAATTGAATCTTAAAGAGACCGACCTTCTAACACACTGATGTTCTGTTTTTTGGACAAAGAGACTTTTTGCTAATTTCCTTCCCTTTCAATCATCTGCACACCTTGTCCAATTGACTTGTACGTCACAGTATGTGTATTCCATGTGGAGAAACATCATGTATGAGAATGAAAGAAAATTAAATGTAAAATAACAAGTGTCTTTGTGTGGTAGCTGCCCCATTGATGCATTTCATCATTGAATCAGTATTACATTGCAACATTATTTACTTGACAGCAGGGTCTTGTCTTGTGTTGATTTGGTAACTTTGCAAAGTTACTGCTGCCTTCATAAGCTCGAAATGAGACATGATATTCACTCTTATTCGGAGCCTTGTCTCTCTTTCATTGCGTACCAAAAGTAGTTTTCTGGTGGCTGTTGTTCCCTTTAGATGTTTAGCTGCACAGATATTTAGCTGTATGTTAGCAGAATGAAGGGGGCAAATGTATATCAGTCATGATGTTATTAGTCTTGAGTTGTTGCATAATGCATGACTTTTTCCATTAGATGTCGACAGAGCCTCAATGGTGTCTGCCATTTCCCATGAAGACACACCTCTTATATTATTGAACATCAAAACAGGAACAACTGGAACATCAGAAGTCAACATTTACATATCTTAGCTGGATTGAGTTGACAATAAATCTTGTTCCATTGATTACCTCTGGGATTTCTTTGAAAGTCTAAAGAACACAATTCTCAGGTTGGTTCAACACTAATACTACCTTTAGTGCATAGTTATGTGGTCCACCTTATGAACAAACTCTGAAATAACTGCTGTCTGCTCCACTTTATAGATTCTTTAAGTGAGTTTCGCAATTGTGGTTATAAATTGCATCTGCTGCAAAATAGACATTTACTGGACTTTGACATCAGTGGGAGTTGGGCAATCTGAATGAACACATCACTTATACAATGTGCTTTCACAGCAGTTTCAACACTGTCCATCACTTTGATACATCACAACTCATTACTTTATGAACAAAAGCAAAGTCCCCGGTCATATTTCTTATCTTGTGGCGTCGCGCAGGTGCATCTCATAAACACAGTGTCTATATTTCCCAGGACACTTGAAGACAACAGTATTTATTCATCGTTGACAGCTGCAGGAGTTGATGTGATGACGTCTTCCCTCTTGTCTTCCAAACTTTCTCACAGTCACAGCTGCGTCAAGCTGGACGGAAACACCCAGAGTAAAACCGGAAGTCAAATGACTTGCCTAGAAAATAAGAGTAGCTAAATTAAACACAAGGCAGATCTATGGATTTAGTTAACGATTAACTGTATCTAAAAAATAGTCTGTAGGGAATAAGTGGGTAACATAGGTTCACAGCCAGTTTGGATTTCATACATTTTCTTCTTCTTCCGTTCCTTTTGACTTAAAATGGCACTTTTGGACGTTTCCAAACTTCAGTGACAGGTAATTAGCCAATACAAAATAATCACGTGTTAAAACACTACACCAGAATAACATACCGCCATCTGCAGTTTTTAATGAAAACACATTTGCCTTTAATTAAGGCTTTTATTTCAGAAGTTGTAACCGGAAGTCATATGTTTTCTGGCTGACTTGACACCAACTGCCCAGCGAGGGAGGGCGAGGAGCGCTTTACTTTTCTCTAGTCTGTGGACGCTTTCTTTGTTGTTGTGTCTAGTTATTAGTAAAGCGGAGAGAGTTTTGTGCCTCATAAAAGTCTATTTTATAATAAGTGAACAATAGCGGGCTCGGGACTCCTACTCCCGGACTTGTTGAGACTGCTTTACCGCTCCGGTTTGAACGATGCGAGCGAGTGTAACGTTACTCGGATTTTATTTGTGTTTTTCATTTTTATCGAAAGGAAGATGAGGAAAGAACATGAGTTTTGCTCATTATTTTAAAAGTACAAGGGGTAAGTCACGAGACATGTCGTGTAAGCATCTTCCCATGTGGTGTTATGGTGTTAGTATTGATCTTATCACACAACTCTTCTACCGCTAGCTAGCAATACATGAGTTAATGCTGCAGTCATTTAACATTACCCAGTTGTTGTAATTTAGCTCCAACTGTTTTCTCCGTGTAGTTAAAAGTTGTAGATATATTTTAGTTTAACTAAGTGTATTTTTTGTGTCAATAATTGCTGTTGGTCAGTTCGGCATGCCTCCAATAGTTTAAACGGTGCTTTTTACGGCATTATAAATCTTCAGAGGTAAGGAAAACGTATATCCTGCGTCGCCTTTTCCAACTGAAGAAGTTTTAACCTGCACGAGTTAACTACTTTAGTTAGTTTTTGTTAAGGCCGAATTACGGAGTAGGACTAAATGAGTCAGGGGAGTGATTGGTTTTAATTTCTATGAACTGAGGCGTTGCACTAAGGAAGAAAACCTTTTTATTTCTATAGTTTTGAAAGGAGTTTTGCAAGATGTTTTCTTCATATAACAGAACGTTTCTTTCTCCTTCTGCATCTAACCCCGTTTTACTGCAGTTAAGTCATTGATTATCCACACATGTTATGCAGGAATTAAGCAAATAATTCAGATCGCAGAGTTACAAAAGGCCTTTGGACCTTAATGCAGAGAGTATAGCAATCATCTGTCGGTGTTGTCACATTTATGAAAAGTAGTTGAGTTATAACTGACTATTGCTGAAAGCATCTGAGATGTAAATTCCAACAATCCCTTCAGAAAAAAAGGATCAAATCAACACCAGGAATGAATTGTTTGTGCATTAATTTTGGGCTAAAGATCTTCAGTTGGGTGACACAAAATTAGTGTCATTTTCTTTATATTATAGTTGTCTTGGTCTGAGTTTATGAAAATCTGTGGAGACATTGTCAGCTCAGTGGTATCCACAACAAATGATTGTTCTTGTCATGTTAAAGTAGTCTACCACTCTTTCACCAGCTCTGATGAAATTGAAGGGTGTGTTGCACACAAACTGTTCTGTTGGCTGGTGATGGATCAGTTATTTTCAGGCACTTAATCTTGGTGTGTCCTTTCTCACTGGCATTTAGCAAACCCACATTTTCTTTTATTATAGCTGTAACTGTCACTGTTGATGGTGAACCACAGGCATACAACACCTCACCTAAAACATGTTGTGTCATGCCGCACATCTTTGGGAGGGTGTTATGTGGTGGTTTTGAAGGTGCAATTAGGTTTTGATTTAGATGCAAAGTGATGACGGGGTACTCCAGCCTTATGGGTCCCCTGTCTGGTTTCTACATGGATGAGTCAGTGAGTTTCACTCAAATACAAGGATACCCTAATGCAGGTTTGACCGCCTAATAAAGGTCAGTGGAGTTCATTTATATGACTACACCTATTTGAAGCTAATGTACTTGCAAGATTCCTGCTGTTCGGAGTTGTAGCCTCATGATTGTTTGCACTTATTGTAAGTCGCTTTGGACAAAAGCGTCAGCTAAGTGAACTGTAATGTAAAATGTTGACCCTGTGGCTTTTTCATTTGATAGCACTTCATGGTGTGCCTCACTGCAGTAACATTTGATTTGACCATGGAAAAGGGGGAACTGACAGCTTTAGACATGTTTGCCAATGTTACTGTAACCGGCTAGTAGCTGGTTTGGATTTACTGTGCTTCAAAGACAATGTTTGATTACCAACACAGGGTTTGAATATAGATGATCCAAACATGGATCAAATCAGCGGTTTCAACTGGGTGCAATCTCTCTGCACCATAATTATGGACAGTCTGCTGATCCTTCTTCCTGCATCTCAGGAAGTGCAACTCATGCCTTCCTGTACAACGTACCGCACACAGACAAATAATGCAAGTGGGTCAGTTTGGGAGTCGCATTGTCACTGCGTGGTCTGGCAATGATCGAGCAGCATTCCAGTGCACACATACGTTTGATTTAGGTCAAACCAAACAAAGGCGTCACTTGCAAGACTGACATGACTGACTGTCTCTAGTTAAATTTATTCCCCGAGCCCCCTCTCGTACGGCTCTGCAGGAATGCAGCTCATAGCGTTATTATGATCATGAGCTGTGCAGTGGAATTTTACCATGTCTCCCCTTCTCCACATTTCTCTCAGCCTCGGTCCTAACGTGCAACGTGTCCAAATGGTTTGGTTCCAGCAAGCCAGGAGCTGCTGTACAAGAGTGTACAGTGACCGCATTGATGTCGACTCAGGGAATACGAGTCGGGGGTAGATGCCGCTGCAGAACTTTACATCAAGCCTCAGTGTTTGATATTATTTGGTGAGAGGGAGCAAGACCACAGATTAGAGCTCTGTACCTAATCTAATGCTGGCACAAAGGCATCATTTAATCGGAGTCTGTTTTTATCTTGCGTCTGATAAGTAGCTACATCATATGAGGAGCTTTTATTTCACTGCATAGATAGGTGTGGTTAAAGTGTTTTCCATCAGTCACCTAATTGTCAGTTACCTCCTTATATATGCCTTAAGAGTCATGTGTTCTCTTGCCTCTAAAGCTCTTTGAAATCACCTAAAATGCGCATTCTCCCCACTCATCTGAAAGAGAGCTTTGCAAGAATACTAAATTAGATTTAATTCTTTGCTGTATCATTGGCATTTCATTTTTGGCCAGCAATGCGGATAAGGACAACAACTACAAAGAAGACAGAATTCCCCTGGGGATAGAGGAGGGTTGGGGCAGCTCAAGACACACAGCAGCAGAAATCTGGTGGTAACCTTGTTCCTGTCACTGTCCTTATTCTCACTGGATTTATTTTTGGAAACCAACCTTGACAGAAGCCTGTCCTTCCTGATCTTGTCTGTCCCTTCCTACAAGTTTGTAGACTGCTTCAGATGTGTGCTGTTTAAAAAATTAACTGTCCTCCTGTGTTGCCTCAGTATCCCTTTTGACCCTGCGGTGTGCTGCCTGGACTTGTTATTTAAGTGGAGTGATTGATGAGTAATGTTTGTGTCTTCTTGTCTTCTTTTTAGGTTGTTTACAAAAGAAGACAAGGAGGGAAGTGACACTCTGCTAGCACAAGAAGACGCATAAAGACATAAAGGATCAGTTTCAATCATAAACCTTGTGGCGGACTTGCTTTAATTGATCATTTCTGGATTATTTGACAGCAGAATACGTGGCATTGCCTATCTGTCTTTGTAAGGAAATCCCTGATGCATTCACTTGCCCCCTCTCAACATGCTGGCTCTGAGGCTGGAGCAGGGCAGGCGAGGGGGTGGTGAAGTTGATCGCCTGCAGAAAGGGGCCACTGTGGCTTGGCAGGGCCGCCTGTCAGGGAGGCCCCCTTCTCACGAGCAGGGCATTAGCATCAGGCAGAAGATCTCCCAGTGGGAAGGTCGTAGTCAGCAGGGCAGCAGCCAGGATGCTGAGGTGAAAGCACATCCTGCAACTGTATCCCGAACTCTGTCTGAAGATGTCCTGGGCAACAGATGTCCCAATGAGGGATCAAATAGCGAGCTTCACGCAAAACCAGGCCTCTCCAAAACTAAGAGCTTTGACTTAGATTTTCGGGAGTCTCCAGTAGAAGCTGGACATGCTGTGGTTGGTAGGAAGTCGGAACCTCTGCAGAAATGTTCTACCAAACTTTTAACCACAACCCCAGGAAATAAACCACTTGCAGCACAAATGTTTGTGTCTCCCAAAGTGGAGGCTAACTCTACAGCTAAACGAATCTTCACTGCCAATGTCGACCAAAAAACAGATCGCATCTTGGATGTCGAAGTAGTTTCTAAACTTCTACCTCTATCAACTGATGACCAAGAAGACAACATGCCGGCTGGAAACTTCTACACTTCACGGGGATTCTGGCGTAAGCTCGAGGGGGACAGACTGCTCTGGGAGAAAGGCAGGGCGTCTTCAGGTGAAGCTCAGCCTCCTCCCAAACCTCTGCGGACATTCCAGTATCAGGGAACCAACAACAACAACACAGGGCACACAGCGCGACGGGTCAGCAGATCCCCTCATAACAACCACTCCAACGTGAGGAGTAGGAAGGTAGCCCACCCACCTAGCTTTCCGCCTCCTCCATGTCCCGTATCAAAGACTAATGGGCTTTCAAGGCATAAAAAGAACAGGTGAGGCACTAAAAGCAGAGCAAAAATATCTTGGGGATAGAATTTCTTGCTGTGCTTAATTTGATCTGAATCATATTTTTTGAAGAAAACTGTTCCTGCTGTTAGAATAAGGAAAGGCACTTAAAACTTCATTCAATATCAGCAATGTTTTTAGGACCGTTTTGTGGAGGAGAGTTTAATTGTTGGCTGGCATCCAGGTGTGATGTCACATGATATCTGGCAGCATTGTTCTCTATTGTCTGGTTGTGGACTAGTTTCTCAGCAGCCACGGTCATCAGCAGTCCAGGGTCATCATCTACAGGCACGCACACACCCTCTTCTCACTCGCTCTCTCTAATTGCCCCCCTTAAGGCTAAGCAAAACAAGAGATAACTTGTAATCCATGTGCACAATTACTTTAGCACTTATTAGGTGACAGCACTTCTAATTATGAAGTTCTCTGTAACTGTGATATGCTGGTGTTGTCTGTAATTATCTCTGTCTGTCAAGACTATAAGGTGGGCAAAATAGTACAACCACCTGTCAGTATAATGCTATACAATTCAATCTACATCCTCTGAAAAGACCATACAGTTGAATTAACAACTCTAAAAATGATCATAACTTGGACTGATATAGTTTTAGCTAAGGGTACCTAATAAACCGGCGAGTGCAATTTAATGAGGTCTGCTAAAGTAAAGTAACATTTGTTTTTTGTTGGTCATCAGTCGTTGACTTCAGTGCTCAGTCAATCCAAATCATATTACTGATGTAGAGAAGGAGTCGGTTTACTGTAACTTTTAGTTAGAAACTAGTTTACTAGTTTAGAAACTCACAAGATGCCCAAAACTATTTCTTTACTTTCCCCCCCGCTGCCCTGGGACAGAAGATCCCTGCGTATGGGGAGAGGCAATGGCTTGTCCGCTAGAAGCTATATTATTTCCGCTACACAGTGCTTGGATGGCCATCACGGTGCTACCACCATTAGCGACAGGCCCTGCTCCCTCACCCGGGCTAGAGTGGGGGAGATCAGGCTCAGGGAATGCATAGAGTAGCACGTTTGTCCATGAGGGCACCAGAGCATCCACACAGAGCAGAGGTGCATTCATGTCTGACAGGAAGAAAAACAGCGGGCAGTGAGCGTTTTCCCGCGAGGCGAAGAGATCAACGACTGCGTTCGGTGACATATTCCTTAATGGGTCATCTATGAACTCTAGCAGAAAAACCAAGCTAGTCGAGATGAGCTTTCTGCAAGGGAAGAAAGCAAAAATGATTTGACAGTTTGACCTGTCTGTCACTTCCTTAGTTGGTCACATCAGGGCGATTCCCATAGTGAAACACTGAACAAAGTTAGGAAAATAACCTAATTTTGGTACATTGTTGCCATTATACAAATTGGTATTATTTAGTTAAATCAATAAGTTGTCTCTCACCTGCAGTCATCCTGCCGTGTCTACCCACAGTTAGCATAGTTCTACAGGGCTCCTTCTTTACCAACTTCAGAGGAAGCTATTCGCTGTCATTCGTTCTTGTGCATTATGAAATTCCTCCTTTTTTTTAGTGGAGGAAAGTTTCAATGTGACCCAACTTTTGCTACAACAGCTGACGTTGTCATATTGCCAACTGCTATCTCTGTCTAAATTCTGTCCTACTCTTTTTTTTCCTTGTTTTGCTTTTTTAAAACAACTTTTGTTCCATATGCTCAGTCATTTCCTATCATGACAGTTCATCACACTCTCTCTGTCTTGCTGACATTTGATATGAATACAAGGAATTTTGCGGTGGGATGCTGACTGAACATATCACAATAGAGTGAACAATAGCATGGTGACTATCTTTAGGACAGCATCCAGGCCCCTCTTTTTCACTGCCTTCCCTTCCTTTCCCTGCCCGCCTCAGGAAATCCTTTGAGTACGAGGATGCGGCGCGTCTGACGGCGAAGCAAGGCACGCTGGGAGGCGAGGATAGACACTCAAGCCTTTACCACGCCTACTCTGACGACAATATTTACGAGGACATCGTTTGTAAGTCAAACTCTCTTTTGATCATTACTATGAGTCTCTGGCTGTCATGTATTTAAAACCACTTTGTTTAAAAAGAGACAGACAGGAAGTCATAAAGACTGTTAGGTGCCAGTCATTGGTTGAATTTACAGTTCAGATACTTGAATGTTTCTTTTAGAACTAATTATATTACCATAACAGAGCCTGTTAAAGCTAATGCTGTACAGGGACCACGGAAATACTCAGGAAAAATCATTGAGGAGCATTTGGAAAAATGCCTACAAATGGGGCCTGTTTCCTTACCCTGGTTTCCCACAGAGCTTACAATTTCTGGAGTATTCTGCCGTTTTGAGAGTTGTATTCAAGATGAGAAAAAGACAGCACAACGGTACAATAAAGTGACTTGTAATAAATCAGGACTGGTAGTAAAAAAACATTAACGTTTTAGACTTCTGGACCTGCATAAGCCATTACAGTTAAATAACCTCCAATGGTAGAAAGAAGACACATGATTTCTGTTGATCATTTAATCTACAACCACCAAACTACTTTGTTTATCAATTTCTTGTTTTTAGTAAAGCAAAATTATATATTTTGGTGGAATAAAACAAGCAATTTTAATACATCACTATGCTCCTTGCAAAATTGTTCACGGCATCTTTCACATTTTATGGACAAAATGATTAATCAAGAAAATAATTGACAAATTAATTGATAATGAAAATAATCTTTATTGATACCTTTCTTGTATCCATATTCATTGACGTTGCCATGGACATTATTAGGAATGTTATTCTTTTGCTTTTATACTAAGTATATTCTTGAAAGCAAGCTTTGGCTGTAGTGAAACTTTTCCCTCCGTGAAACATCAAGTGAGCCGATCTCATCTTTCCCATCTCTCTGTCTTTCCTTGGGTGAAGTGACCAGAGATGACCACTATGAGGATGTCAAGGTTGCTCCCACGTGTCTCCCAATTGCAAGGCCTCACGGCCCAAAGGTAATGGAAGATATTACAAAGTATTCTCATTAGTTTTAATGGGTGTATCAAATGAGCCCTGCCTAACCTGAGATTCTAAGGGACGAAGGAGGAAGTAGTGTAGTTTAATACCATGTAATTATGATGACTCACCTTTTTGTCTTCCAGCTGCCTCCTAAACCCCAAACGTTGCAAGGCTACACTGGCAAAGTGGAGAGGAGAAGGTTCCAAACGGTAACAGCATCCAAATCCTCAACATTTGCAGAGACTCCCAAACCAGCTACACCCCGGCGTGCAAGCACTCAAAAAATACACAGGATGCCTCAGGTAATGATACATGGATTATGTCGTTGTATTCGGATACAATGATTGACTGCAGGGTAGAAAATAAAATATTTTTTCACTGGGCAATTTTGCCCCCAATGTCTGAAATTTGGAGCCACAAACACACAAGTTTTGCCCTGTGGATTGTGTTTTATGGGGAAATAACCTTGAATTTATGGGCACTTTTGCCTTTTGCCTACGATTATTTCCGACACTGGTTGACTGAGATGTTTTGTTTGATTTATATAACCCTATGAAAGACAGACAAAGTGGTATGTATGTAATTTGTTGAATAGTGACTCATACATTGAGAAGTATAAGAGGGGGTGTGGCTTGCTGAGCAGGAAATGGAGGACGCTGAAAGAAATAGATAGTGTTAGAGCAACACATGAGAATTCAGACAGAACACATGAATTTGCATTTATGACTCATGGCGGTGGGAAGAGCTTGGACATGGAGGAACTTTAACGATAAGGTACAGTAATAAAACGGGTCAAATATTATTGTAATTTTTGGGTTGGCTCCTGATTATTAACCACCGCCACTCTCAGTCTCCTTTTCTGGCATTGAAGCGCAGTGGTAGCATGACTGGAGTCAGCCAGCGACGCTTGAGCGTGTTTAGCGCCCATGCAAGATATGCACAAAGAATGAGGGTCCTTGCCTGAGATGGGAAATTGTAATTATTTTAATGGTCGAGTCACGTTGGACCTAAAATGACCTAAAGATCAGAGCTTCTGAGTTTTCTTGTGAATAAAACAGAGATATTGACGTACATCTGTAAAGGTGATGACATCACATGGGTTACAGCTTTAAAATCCTTGTGTGTTGTGTGCACCAGCAGGTTTGACAAATGCCAGTCAAGGTTATCGGATGGTATTTGAACGCCGATCTCTTTTTTGACCTGTTTGTTTTTCCATTCCGTAACTTTTAAATAAGAAATGGTTTGGAATACATTGCCTGAATAGCAATTAAAAAAAAAGTTTAGTTATGTTATGCTGGCTTAAAAACTCTTTTGGATCATATCTTTCACAAAGACATGAAGACAATGGAAATGTTTTTTTTCTGCTAAACAACGGTACCATTGTCTTAGTAGGAGCATTTCACTTTCTTCCCATACATTGTCACACAAGCTTGTCTCCTCGACAGGCAGTCTGTTGTGTGTCCTCTTAAAGATAAGTGTTAGCTTCCTGTATCTGCCTGTTTGTGTGTTGAGCCATCTCTGTTTATTAATGCAGGGCCTTGAGTCCTCTACCAAAATACTCAACAGTGTTCTTTCAGGGCATTAACAGAAGAATCCAAGAATGTAAAGTTAAAAAATGCTGAAAATCTATAATAATTTTGTACTTAGCGGCTGTTATATCATGATTCCCTGTAATCATGATTCTGTAATGGCTGTGAAATTATGGGGCTGACAAGTAGCTGTGTGTGTTCTACCACGCAGTACGTCAACAAGATTGAGACCATCTTTGACGACAAGCGAGGAAGGAAGAGAGTAAAGAACCAGGGAGCCTCCGTACGAGGTAAAACACACACACACACACACACACACACACGTACGTAGACTGTCACAGATACCCAAATGTCACTCACATCAACACTTCAAAAAGATTAAGTTGAGCCTCTTGGTGGAAATACCCAGCTTTTGATGGTACACACAAGGCCAGCTGCAGCAAGCGAAGCCGCTGATTATGAAACAAAGGCTGCCTGTCTGCATCTGATTATGGCTTCTCAAGTCTTTTCCATTCCTCAGCTTCTCATTAATCTCTCCCTCCTCTAACTCGTATCAACAGAAGAGACCAGTGGGACAGAGAGTGACCCCGAGGACAACACCAAAGGTATCAACATATTCAATATGTCTGTAAAGTCCCCCGACATATTCTTGTATGAATTAAGAAATCCTAGTCATCAGTATTTATTATTGACACTCAAGTATAAAAATAGCGCATCTCTAAAGAATGTATTCGCTCCAGAGAAGTTATTGCTCTTCACTGCTAGTTAATGCCGGCCATGTTACATATTTCGGTCCAATCAAGTGACGGACAACCCCAATGGGACCATAATGCACCTGATTATACTTGATCGGGACATCGAGAGAAGGCCACAAACCAAAGTATCGGACAGAATGAAACTTTGACTGGATGATGGCTCTAGATTCTCCAAAGTTATTTTATTCCATTCTCTGGGAGACATCTGTCTGTACCAGATGTTATGTTAATCCATTTAATACAATATTCGTCAAAATGTGTCGGTCTGGACTAAAGTGACTGACCAACATTGCCGTCCCTAAAGCCACGCTTGGCAACTGTGGCCTTGTTTTATTTAAAATAAACAAATAAATAAATCAAAGGCCTATCCAGGCAACATCCTCTTTGCAAGAGGTAACAAGAAGACTTATAGAAAAGTTGTTTTCACTTTGAGAAAGTCAAATGATAGCACTGTAAGATACAGACTACCAGTTATCCATGTTTGTTGTTTTGGCCAGTGTGTAATCGGCGTTACCTTCCCAATCATACTATATATTGATATTTAATATGTCTCGTATTGCTCAAGTGTGCTTACTGGGATATGTCCCAGGACAAACATTTAGCATATTAGTCTCACTGTCTGGTGTCCAGCAGGCTCCAGAAGATCAGTTTACATCCAGTCTACACTGAAACGTCGGCCCGGTTACCGCACTCTGGAGAGAGACCTGATCCAGCTGCAGCAACAGCAGCTTTTCCAGATCTTTGTGGTGGTGTCGCTGAGAAAAGGCTCCCCAGGAAACACCTACTCCCCTGAAATCACGCAGCAGTTCCCCAAACTGGTTAGTAGGAGCTTTGAAAATAACCCCAGCCTTGTTTTAGGCAAAGGACATAACTGTACTTTTATCATAGTGCTTTAAATGAAGAATGGTATTTTGTGCGATTTAGGAAGATTTACTTTCCAAAATATAATCTTGTTTGGAGGGGAAGTTCTTTTAAAGTCTTTCATGAAAGCAAGTTGTTGTTTTTTGTTTTTCCATATACTTTTTTATTTATATATTATCAACTTTAAAATATTGTCATGTTAAATATTAGAAGATACTAATTGTTATGATTGTAGAACAAGTGGTTATGTAAAAAGACTTTAGACAAGTAAACCTTGCATACGTCATTCTTAATATCTCATACTTAATTTAGATCCAAGTTCTATTAAATAATATAATGCAATTAAATTACCTCTGATTTCACCGGGGTCCCCCTGGAACCACTTCCAGGAAGTAATTTGCTGAAGTAAAACGGCTGCTGTAACCTGAGTCCCTCTGTTTCAGTTTGAGAAGTCATCCCGGTCCTCCAGAGAGGCGGAGGATCAGCTGAAGGTCATTCCCAAGTTCTGCTTCCCCGACTCACAGGACTGGAAGCCGTCATCACACTCTCCAAGGTCAGCACACGCACTCCAGTCATATTTTAATAGCATGCTAGATGTATACAGAAGTAACTGCATCCCAAAGGCTATGAAAATGCCACAATGGTAACATGATACTGTATGCTTTTTTTTCCCCCCATCTTTCATCATTTCCTTTATGTCTGTATTTTCTTTTGTTGACATTATACACACACCTTTCATGTGCTCTAATAAATGCTGTCTAACTGTTCTTTCCTGTACACTATTTAGTTAGGTTCTAGCACCGTAATTATCAGTTGTGTTATGTTTAATACCCCCATTTCCTCTTTTCTTATTTATATCCTCGGCTGCAATCCATAAATTGCTGCTGCAACAACTCAAATTCCCCACAGTGATAATTAAAATTTCAACTGATCTAATTAAATCTCTGAGTGCTAAGGGGCATTGAGCATTCTTTTTTTTACTACTGGGTATGGTTCATCGTTGTATTGTGGGTTATCCTATCAACTTACACTGCCTCCCTGTCTTTAAAACTCTTATCTGTTGTAGTGCAGATGAACAAAAGACCTGTCCATTTACCTCGTTTCACTATACGCTGCCTTTGTTTCAGCATTTATTCATGAATTACAGACATTTTACAATCATGGTTATGTGTCTTTTAGGCAGTATGAAATCATTTGAATATCTTGTGTATTTATATTGTTGTTTACAGTGAGACCTTCTCCTTTGTCCTGACCGGAGAGGACGGCAGCCGCTGGTTTTGTTACTGCCGGAAGATCTTGGTATGTGGACGTGGTAACATCTGAATCGTGTGTGTGTGTGTGATGACATGGCAGCCTGCCACATGCTTACTCAACATCTCTGAGGAGATGTGAATCGGTACATGTGATTCACAGACCATAAACCACCTCTGGATCAATGACTGAGTACAAGAAGAATTTCATCATTTCCCCTTCCTTCTGCCCCACAGGGAGCGCTGCTTTTAGGTCTTTTTAAGACACTTTTCCAGGCACTTTTTTTTTTTTTAGGTTGAGATGAAGTGGTATATCTGCCTTTTCTATTGTGGTTATGTTTATTTATATCATTAACATACTGTGGTTGTCTTGTTAAGCTCTCTTTAACGATGTTTTGTTATGCTTACTCTATCTTTAGTGTCGACAGACCTAATATGAAGTCTTATGTTTGCTTTGTTGCTAGATAAGCTCACCACTACTATCATACAACTTTAGACTTTAGACTCTTGATTTGTTTTTCCAATCCACAAAGTTCTCATTTATTATGTAGTTAGATATAGGTACTCTTTCTGCACTGCTGAACGTTGCTTGCTTGCCCAGGTTCGGTTCTGGCACAACAGCGGCATCGCTCCCCGCCAACATCACCCTCAGCGGTTAACTGAGCTAACAGCTAACTAGCTGAAGGCAGCTTCTGTTAGCAGCAGGTAGCGGTTAGTGTTACTTTAGCAACAAGCAAAGCTTTCAGTCCATCAGGAAATCATAAAAACTCGGGGTAAAGCAGCCAGAGGACAGCGGAGGGAAAACCGGAAAACACTTTCTCCATAAAATATGATCCAGTTTCACAATAACCAACTTTGGGCTGTAAAGCTTCTCCCGGGATATTATACCGCCAGCTCACCAAAGTTATAGAGTACAAGAACAGGCTTTCAGGGGCAAAGTGGGATTGATGTAACATTCTCACTATTACAAGTCAGTATAGCATCAAAATGATTTTGAGGTAAAATAGTTACATAATGTTGCTTTAATATAAATTGTGGATGTGTTTGGCATAGTTATCTCTGTTGTTACCTGCTTTATGATGTATGAACCTGTATTTGTCTTTAAGCCCATTGGAAAAGGAAAGAGGCTTCCTGAGGTGCACTGTATTGTCAGCAAACTGGGCTGTTTCAACCTCTTTGCAAAGGTGAGGCAACTACACAAGAAGCCTTTGTTGGGAGATGAAAAGGAGTTGTCTTTGCTAAAGTTCAGTGGGAGTCCTTTTACTACTCTTGATGATAATCCTGAGCAATCACAGGGTGTGTATTTCAAAAAGAAAAAATTGTATGCATATAGATGTGACACCCATTTACCAGTTGGCCGAGTTAAATCTAGTAACAGTAAGTGGAATATGGCCAGAGCTGCTTATTGTGTCTTTAATCAACACTTCTTTCAGGACACACAGTGAATTGTCTGTCTCTTGTCTGTCCAGATTCTGGAGGAGGTGGAGCGGCGCAGGGAGATTTCCCCAGCGCTGGTTTACCCGTTTATGCGTAGCGTGATGGAGGCCCCTTTTCCAGCCCCTGGACGCACAGTCACCATCAAAAGCTTCCTCCCTGGATCAGGGAATGAGGTAATTCTGAAACCAAAAGAGGAAATGTTGATTAGTAGTTTTTGTTCCTCCTAACCACTCTTCCCTGCAGACTCGGAATGACTCCGAATGGGGGGGTTGTCTGTGCAAACAATAGTGATAGCGTTTTATGCTTTGAAGGGTTCATGTCAGGGCAGCTATATCTATTACAACGATAAACAATGATCAATTTAATCATTACTGTTTGCAGTCTCAAAATAAGTCAAGTAATGGCCTTTACCAAACCTCAGAGGAAATGCTGCAAAATCACTACTTTCTTCTCTTTCAGCAGTTAGGTGGCTCTTAGGGATCGTTTGCATGTTTTAAAGTGGGGTTGTATGAGGTACCTGTCCATAGTCATTGTATATCTACAGTAGATGGCTGCTAGCACGCCGATACGGCTTCAGTTCTCCTGACGGAGAGGGCTGTCTGACAGCAATGCAAAGGGGTGAAAATATTTTAAATATAGAGTACACTTAAACTGATATTGATGTTTTTTTAGGTGGCTAAAATAAGTTTGTTTCTTTTTTAGCTTCTGTGTGGTAAGTTCTGTCTGTTTCTCTATACTGGGGGTTTGCTGACTGCCATCTACAGCACGTAATACACTGACTATTGATAAGTTCCTCATACAAACCCACTTCAAAAAATCCAAACTATCTCTTTAAGCCAATTTAAGTTTCCACTTAATCCTCCACCTTGATGTATCTAAATGGTCTGTTTTTTGTTTAACGTCCAGTGTCAACAACTACAAGTGACACCCCTGTATTTACACCGACTCCATGTGCTCTTGTTGCTTTGCCAGGTACTGACTTTGTGTCGACCCGTGGACTCCAGACTGGAGCACGTGGACTTCAGCAGCCTGCTGCAGTGTCTCAGTGTCGGGAATCTCCTGCAGGTGTTTGCCTCCCTTCTGCTTGAGAGGAGGGTCATCTTCATCGCTGACAAACTTAGGTATTTTAAAAATGACACTGCCCATTGATGTTCACTAGTGTCGATGCTTGATTACATCACACAGGCCCAGCGCCCTGGCCGTTTATCTGTGTGTACCTTGGCCTCAATGCTAAGCTATGGCAAAGTCCCAATGGCAAGTCAAGTCAGGTTTATTTGTTCAGCCCAATATCACTTACAGCGTCTCAGTGGGCTCTACAGGGCCACGCAATAACAAAGTCCTGACCCATGCCAAGATTATTTTGCAGGACATTTCTCAGTTGAAAAATAAACGTAACTTTATTCATTATAAAGATTATATAAAAGCATATGCACGACAAAAAAATATATCAAATGTGAATTATATAAACAATACTTTTTTGCGTATCTGCCAACATATCTGCTGATACTGATAACAAGCCAATATCAGCAATGTTAAACACTGTTTAGATTAAAGATTAAAAGGTTGCAATGGAGTCAGCATGTTAAGGCAGTGTCTGTGCTACAGAGCATATATATCTATATATAGATATATCTGTTTTCTTTGGGGAGAACTCTTTGAAAACACAAGTATTGTTCGCTGAAAGCTTGTACAGTCTGTCACGTTGAAAATGTGGTGGAAAATAATTCTAATGGTGTGACCGGGCTATTTTCAGGGAGCTATGATTGATCTCTTTGTGTTATATGATCTGTGTGAGAACTGAATAGTGTTTTTGTGTTTTTAATCTTTTCTCTCCTCCCCTGTTCTCTCTAGCGTGTTGTCCCGGTGTAGCCATGCAGTGCTGGCGCTGCTGTACCCCTTCACCTGGCAGCACACGTTTGTGCCCGTGCTACCGGCCAGCATGCTGGACATCAGCTGCTCCCCCACCCCATTCCTCATTGGGGTGCTGGCCCCCTGCCTGCCAGAGCTGCTGGAGCTGCCCATCGAGGAGGTCAGTGAGAATCATTGTCCAATTTGCAGTTTAAATAGACTAGTCTGTCTGTGCTCTTGGCTGTACGCTTACTGAGTATTGTGAATGAAGCGCCACGGTAGCTTCCATTGTGTGTGAGTAGTAGTGGAGAAACACCCTGAAGAGGCTGTAGCTCAGGCTCACCCCACCTTTTTATAACTCTTGTTGCGAAATAGTGAACTCTCGTAGTCAGTAACTGTCATTCTTTCTTCTCGTTGTCTTCGCAGGTGCTCATTGTGGATCTGTGTGCTGACAAGTTTGTGATTCAGGTGTGTACACATAGCAGCGTATAAAGGGAATGGTAGGTGTGGCCCCAGTGGGGAGAGATGGCTTTGCCTACACTTGTCCCTTATTTGCGTGCTGAATGTTTTGAGGGTGACAGAGAGAAAATTGTTACCTCTACACGCTCCAGGGATAAAACTATATAGGATGTAATCCCAGACCACAGTCGGCTGTTGTGCAGCAAATTTAGAGCTGCGTGGTTGTCAGTCAAAGGTAATCACTCAGTCTAGTCAATTAATGATAAACGTGTTTGTTTTGTTTGGTTATTTGTCCGTCTTAATTTGGCATTTCATTTTAATGAATCTTTGTTCAGGCGGTGTCTTTCTCTATAAACTACACCCTAATGCAACATGCAGTGATTGACACTTCAACGCTCCAATGTCAGATGTCTGTATACAGAACCCTAATTTCAATATTGCTGGTAGCTTCCCCCTTAGCATGCAACATGAGGTACATCATAGATTGAAAAGTCTGAATGAATAAATATAGATAAATATAAGGATTATTTGGCTTACAGTGTAGTCTATAGAAATGGTATTTAGACGTTGATTTTGTGCAGTACATTAGATTTTAAATGGGTAATTTCCCAAATAATTACAGATTTCCTTTAGTGCTTAACAGCATTAGGTCTTATTATTATTATTATCCAAAACATGGAATAAGTCACCAAAAAACACAAAATAAAATAAACACAAACATCAGTAAATGGAAGAAAAAAAGCTTGATCTTAATTCCCTTATTGTACGGAAAAACATTAACTGTCTCTCAGGTCAATTACAAAAAGTAATTATTTTAAAATTCTCCACTTGTGTCCACTGTCAGGCAATGATTCACCATTAAGGCCAGAAATGTATGTTGTGACCGTGTGAGTCAGTTTAGATGTATGTTTGCGAATGACATTGTGTGACTGCTGTTGACCTTTCCTGTGATGTGACAGCTGGGCGATGAAGACTGCATCCTGCCCAGTAAACTGCAGGCAGCGCTGCAGCAGATCCTGGAGGAGAGGGAAGATATCCTGAGACAGGAGGGCGGAGACGGTCATGGAGGTTGGTATAAACTCATATTACAGGTTCAAAAACAGGTCTGTCAGGTATTTCAGTGTGCTTCAGGAAAGCCCTTACAGTTGCTATATCATCATCAATTTGTGCACCACGATAAAGACATTTAAATATTTAGACGTAATGTGAGCAAAAGCCTTTAACATGTCTCAGAATTTGAAACAATTTTACCATTTTATTGTAAAACTACAGTACAATTCTTCTGTTTTGGAGTCTGTTATTAACCTTTTGGTCTCCGTCCAAAATGTGGCCCATCCAGGACAGCCGGCTGACCTGAGCTCTCTGGTGTCGGAGGGTTTTGTGCGGTTGTTCGTGGAGCTGGTGGGCCACTACCCTCTCCACATGGTCGAGTCCTCCAACGGAAGCAGGGAGGTCCAGCGTGACAGCTTCCGCAAGTCTCACCCTTCCCGTGGAGTCCGCCAGTTCCTGCAGCTCTTCATGGATACGCAGATGTTTGCCGGCTTCATTCAGGACAAAGAGCTGCGCAAGGGAGGAGGAAGAGGTAATTGCATTGATGTAGCAGTGCCAAAAGTTACAAGGGTTGATTCTTTTAACACATTTGTACCCAAAGACTATTTAGAATGTGGCTCAACATAGTATGAGGAAAAACGCACATTTGTTCTGATTGGTCTAAAGTCTTGAACTCAGATACTTGCCCAAAGTATGTCCGTAACAAACAGTACAACTTTGAATTTTTTTTAAATCACATAACATTTTATTTTATTTTAATTATTTTTTAAATCACATCAATAACCACATTCAGGATTTTTTTTAAATAAGGAAAAACGCTAACAATGTGTTTTTAATAAAGGTCATTATAAAATATATTTTTTACACTACATATGTGTTCATATCTTTGATAGTCAACTTGTTATGAGTTCATAGACCTTGTATTCTGAGATACAGCAATTTCCTTATCACATCTATTTAGTCTTTGGAACATGGGACTCCTGTTTTTCCTGAAATATTATTGAATATTTAACAAAGACATTAGTCTCTTGTGCCCAAAGACTAAATATAGTATGAGGAAAACTTTCCAGCCAAACAGTTTGGCAGATTTTTAAATATTCTTCAGATTTCAGATTCAGACAAAAGAAAAAGACTTTTTTTCTACGGGACTTTAGGAAACCGCTAATTATATTGTCTAATGGGGACTATTTTCTCGGTTTCCAATAAGGTCCACTGATGTGAGTTCTTAAAAGACAAATATAAATTTGGAGTTGCAATTTCTTCACACTCCTGTTCATTAATAAAATTCACTGGTATTGTCCTTCATGTCAATACTAGGATTAAGCTTTTTACACCATGACATTAAATGTCATTGCTGCCTAAGAACTCCCTACCTTTCAATGATACTATAATGCTGTGCAAACAAAGTGTATGCACATACAACAAAAAGACAAATAATTCAAAGGTCAGGGTGCTTGTTTTTTTCCCCAAGAGTAGCGTGGATGCACCCTGTGATGTCTTAGAAGAGAATGTCATCCTAAAAAGATTTGACAGAAGTCTGATGTTTCCACATAATAATCTGATAATCTTATTAAATGAAAACAATATTGTTTAATTCAATCATACCGAACCAGACCTGTGACTTCAATTACATGAGTCGCAGCATGCGCTGACCTTAAAGCAGGGCATTTGAAAAACAGGGTTAAGAGAATTATCTGTGCATGCAAATACCAGCACACTAAACCATGTTGCATTTGAAGAGAATCGAAACTTTGTTAATGTTAAATTGAATATCTAATTCTGTACACGTTCTGTCCTGGTGGCTCCACTTTTCCAACTCTCTCAGGTCTCTTTGAGGTCAGAGTGGCCGAGTATCTGGATTCTAACCCTGAGCCGGAGCCAAGTGGCGTGAACAAATTTCTTAAAGGACTGGGTAAGTGTTGCTATATCATCATGTGTTCATTTTCAATGGTTTCAACAGCTAACTGTTTTTCCTCATCTCTTTTTTTTATTTTAAAAAGGAAACAAGATGAAGCTCCTACAAATGAAATGATAACGCACCAAACAGCCTGAAAGACTAATTACAAACAGAACACTTGTTGCTGCTGGACTTGCTGAGGAAATGAATGTGGATGAGTCTTGTGTCTGGATGTGAATGAGATGGTGAGAGTATGAGAGGATTATCTTATAGCCGTGTAAACATGTCTGAGAGCAGTGCACTTTTTATTGGATGAAAACTGGAAAGGCCATTTCTCTTCTATCATTGTTTTATGAAACCTTGACTGTCTTAGAAAAACTACAAAAAAAAAAAAAAAAACATTCCAGCTACTTAACCTCCGTTATCAACTTGAACATGTGTGGTTGTAACTATGTTCTCTTTAACTGGAAACTCGTTTACTTGCAATACTTATAGAATCAACTCTACTACACAATGTGTGCATTTTACAGTCAATGCAACTTCAATGTGTGAATTGCAATCGTGTAAGTACTTTACAACTGAAAATAATCTGTATGGTTCCAATCCGATGCATGTTTGTATACATTTTAATGTAAATTGTCCTTTTCCATGTTGCATTCCCTTCAGCACAAACTGTACACAAACCTTTTGTTTGCAATTCAGATCAAGGAGGTTTATTAACTCTGATCAGAACATTTCAAAGTGTTAAGGCTCCAGGTGAAACCTCCTCAATCAAAACAAGTATTTACATTTTGAGGACATCAAGTTGTTTTCTGTCCTTGACTTTCTCCTTGCTAACTGGAGTTGTAAATATTTTTTTTTTACATTTTGCACAATGTTGAGAAGCAGTGTACAGCATTTGGAATATTTTTGTATGAAAGCATGATGTGTCCTACTTTAAATAAATGGAATCCCAAGGACAGCAGGCAGAGTGACTGCTATTATAATGCAAATGCCTTGAAAACTTAGTTATGCTGAATTACTGTACAACCAACTTAACGCTCGTGATTAAGCATTATTGTGTGAGGCCAGAAATATGCGGAATATAAGCCTAAGAGCTCGACTCACTGCAAATTAAGAAAACGTGCAAATAGACAAAAAACAAGTAAATTAAGGAAAAAATCAGGAAACCATGCGCAGCATTTATAAAAAAATCCTGTGTATCCTATGTGTGTTTGACATACTATACAAAACTTCTTTGACATACTATACCACGACTTTTTTTACGACATACTATGACAATTTTACAGCGCATACATACACTATGACTTTTCCATTACTTTTTTATGGCACACTATACTATGACGCTATTCTATATGACTTAACATACTACACTGACTTTTTATGACATACTGTGACTTTGACCTATATTTTGACATTTTCATGACATCTTTATGGCATGCTAGCTCTCGTCCTTAATAGAGCTGTCGACATGCTGTCAGGTGAAATAAAAAAGGTTTGTCATCAGCTAGCTATTGTTAGGAAGGCTTGCTGCCACACAGTCCAAAGCTGCCACAGTGCTACCGAACATCAATCAAAGATATTCGTACAAAAAAAAGTCACAAGTGCATGAGAAAATCTGAAGTCAGAGAAAAATGCTTTAGCAGTTGCACATTTTTTCTGAGAATGTTTTCGCAGTACAAAGACAACACAAGCACCTTCTCTCTCATACGCTCACATTTGCTACAGTAGCTGCAGTTAAAAATGATGCAAATCACGTTCACACATCTGCATCAAAAAATGTGACGTCATGGACAAAATGTGTACAGCCACAAATCAGTATGTGAGTTCAAGCAATGAGGTGCACACCTGTACACATTTTTCAATTTTGTGTAATTGTCTTTGAGAGAGAAACATTCTGTTTTTAGGAACAGTTTGCATTATTCTGTGACTTTAAATGTACTTATACACGTGTGACTATTTTCCACTGTCACAAGTGTTCAGCTTTGCTCCCATATTACCTTCAAGGAAGAGTAGCAGAAAGAGCATGGTGGACATTAGCTTCCTCCTCCTCTTCATCACGCTAAGAAATACACACATTTTTCTCCTAAAGACATTTTCTTTAGTTTGGGATTGTTGCGTTTAATATAGTGCATTTTATAATTCAATTGAAATTCATTTATACAGCACCAAATCATAGAAGTTCTCTTTATAAGACCCAATAATACCCACCATGAGCAGAAATGTTATAAGAATTTTATAATAACTTACTGACTACTGACTAAGAATTTACTAAAACACGTAGATATAGCATATTATTTTTTATGCTATGAAACTTTATTTGAAGTGTTATTCACTAAGCCTATGAATCATTTCTTAGATTTACCAGGACATTATTATTCCTTACCTCATTTATGATGTTCAATTCATACGATTAGGGGCCTGAAACCAGAAAGGTAGTCACCATAATTTAGTTAGGAAATAATGTTTGCAAAAAGGAATGAACTCTCATTGTCTGAACGTCACACCCTCCAATAACAGGGTTAAAAGACTGGCAGAACAGGTTATTCATAAACGGAAACCTTTTTTCCCCAATACTGAGCCTCTCAGGCACAACTTCCCCTCTGGCTGCATCTGTCTCTCACTTCCTTAACTGAGGACCTGAAACATGGCTTTAACTGTACCAGCTCAAAACATGCAAACGTTTGAATGGTGGACAGGTACACAGGGGTGAGCTCAGCATGAGAGGCAGATCTTTAGGTCAATAAAGTCAGTAATCTTCTGAATGAGCCATGTAATCGCATACACGAGTATCCAGGCAACGTCATACAAGTATGTGACCACCGTGACCACATGGAGGCGCTGTCTCCATGTGCTTCCGCTGACAGAAAAGGACCTCTCCAGTTGAGCTTTCAATCCAACGCACTGGAACTTCTGTTTCAGAGCATCAACATCTCAGATATAATATGTTTGGTATTTACATATCATTATACCTAGATTATGAATATCTGTTGCATTTTGGGCAAGTGATGGAAGTTATAGGAAGACCGAATAGATAGATAGATAGACAGATAGACAGATAGACAGATAGACAGATATCCATCTACCTACATCTCCATCTGTCTACCTGTCTATATGTCCATCTATCTATACGTCTATCTATCTATCTATACGTCTATCTATCTATCTATACGTCTATCTATCTATCTATACGTCTATCTATCTATCTATCTATACGTCT
>CALSBV010010214.1:8087056-8114182 GCA_943590825.1 Bovichtus diacanthus
ACTCACTAAATGAAAAATGTATCCCGTAAATGTATTGTGCCGCTTAGCCATAGAGGCTGATGCAAAAACCTGTGCAGTGTGTGTGTGTTTTGTGCTTAGTGTCCAGTACAGTGGCGTTAAACCACATCAGCTGTCTCACTCAGTTTGCATTTTGTCATTCTGGGGGGGGGGAGGTGCAGTTGGGACATATTGTTGAGCAGAAAGTAAATGTAGCTGTCAGTTGAGGGCTCTATTACCCTGCATGTGTTTGCATATTGGGCTGGAGGTGAGGGGTATTTGCATTATGCGTGTGTGTGTTTTTGGGGGAAAAAAAAAAAGAGGGGGAAAAAGAGAAAGATATCAACATAGAAAGAGACAGGGAGGGGTGGTGAGAGGGCAAGAATGTGTATTGTCCTTGATATCTTGAGGCTTCGCCCCCCCCCCCCCCCCCCGAGCTTCCCCACCTTCAGACACCACCTCAAGGCCGAGACTGTCTGAACTCATTTGCATAAAGTGCTAAAAGGGGAGCTCACAGAGCAGAGCAAGTGATACTGGCCAACAGACGCTGAGGAAGGAGGACCCAGAGCTGACACTGAACACAGCAAGCTATTTCACAGCCTCTGAGCACACACACACACACACACACACACCTGTGACTCCAGCAGAGTATTCAGAGCAGTACTGAGGAGGACCTCGACCTGGGCAGAGGCACAATTAATAAAACAAAACTTCCTGCTGGCATCTCAGAAGTCAGTTGACTTTGACTGCAGAAAAATGAATTTTCGAGGGCAAAGGGAGTGAGCTGCGAGGAAAAAAAGGAGGATCATCTGACATCTTCAGTTAACAGGTAAACTGAACCTCTGCTCTAAATGTTGCCTGGAGCCTTTGTGCTTTCTGCTCCAGTTTGTGGCTTACTGTCGTTGGGAGAGAAGTCTTTAAAACTGTTTCACTACGACTAATGTTTTCATTCAAGCGGCTTCTTTTAAAGTGAACACCAGGAATAACCTTTAAATTATTGTGAGGGAAGATATTTTTGCTGAAACCAAAGAAACCAAGAAAAACAGGCATTTCCTTTAACTTTCTTTTACTTTATTCAGTTGAATGTGATAGTGAGGGGGATAACAGAACCACAGTAGCAGCTGCACCAGTCAGTAGTCACATACGTAGTTTTCCTTATATTCAGTTAGTATTATCAAGTATCTGTATGCCGTTTCCTGTATTGCCGGTTGTGTTTACACATGTGCTATCCGTACATGCGGCAGGTCTGTTTTTGCCTGAGCAAACAGCCTCACGTTCAGATTAACTGTCTGCCATAGTCCAACAACTCCACCCCCAGGTCAAACGGCAGCTAGATCGGGTTTCATTAACTTTTCAAACTGAGAACAGGTAGGGCAGCATTGTGGGCGACGGTTGACCTGAAAACACACACCTTTGGCTGAGGCCGACACAAAGAGAGCTGAAAAGACGGAAACGACAGCATTTTACATGAAGCTCGGTTCAGTTTGCATTAGGCGTCGTCATCGACTACCTGGGATTTGTGGCTCAGTGAGAGATAAACATGTGCAGCACAATACTGTACAAAGACAAAAGAGGGCCCTCTCCCCTGCCTGAAGTGGGTTTCTTTTTGGATAAGTAAGGACTTAAGTGTGAGTTAATATTTGACTCTGTTCTGTACATTGCACAAGCCTTCAGTTTGACCCCAAAATTCTACGGGTTACCATTCTTCCATTTGGACTCTGGACAGTCAAAAGAAAAAAGATTAGGCTTCAATGTCCTCTTCTTTTACATGTCGCTTTAAAACAGTTCGTTGTTGTGTAAAAGTACATCGGCAATTAGACTCTCTCCAACTTAAAGTGAGACAATATGTAACTTTAGTTAAACCGTAGCTACATATGAGTATTACTGGATGATGATAAATCCTAAAACATACCGTAACACGTTAAAAAACAACAACTGTCAAGTCGAGCAACCAAGCTAAAGTTGGCTAACATGAGCTAACATGAGCTAACTTCAGCCTTTTCCAGATATCAGCTAGGCTAAAAACAAGCTTTACCTAATCTGATGCAGCCCACATTTCGGCCTTTGATCTGCCTCAAAAACATACGGTACATCCATAAAAAAGTTTGGTCTTATTTGAACCAGAGCATCTGCAGATTAATTCCATACCCAATATCTTATGATCCACTGAAGTTAGGAACGAGATGAATAAATCCCAGTTTTTGTTATCTCGACTGTTGGAAGCCAGGAGGGACTTTTCATTGATATTTAACTTTTCTTTGTCCGAGAGGGGAGAGGGAGACACACCTGGCAGAGATCTCCACTCCGCAATGCACCTTTCTGGTTGCTCATTAATTCAACTTTTCATTTGTAAAATAATTCTAAATGATTTCTGCCTAAATGAGTCTGAATCTACATCTGTTTACCAGACAACTGTCCCTTCACCACCACTAGAAGTCTCAGATTAAGACTATCCATTCCCTGATTTTCTTTTTCACTAATGCAGGGACACAATGTAATTACCTGTTCCCAGTGCAGTCATGTGTGGGATGTGTGAAAGATTGTCAGCGGGCCAGATCGTGACATAAACAGCACATTTGTAAATAAGATTGGAGGAAATGTAGACAGAGAGAGCTGTGGAATGTATTTCTGAGCAGCCAGCTGATTGAACACTGTGAACATTAGCTGAGATAGAAGTTAAATGTGTCACCAAATCACTAGAACAGGTAATCTACCGGAGACAGACAGACAGACAGACAGATAGAGAGAGAGACAGAGAGAGAGACAGAGAGACAGACAGACGGAGAACGTGAGGATTTGTTAGACCTGAACTCACTAATTTGAATTTAATCTCATTGATTTTATCTTTCCAATGTAAAGCAAAAGGTCAAAACAAAGATGCTGTAAATGCGTTTATTAAAAACGATGTTATATTAGGGTGAGTGTTTTGAGCCTGGGGTTCTTTTGAGGACTGTTTGTGGAATCATTAGTCTGAGCCCGTTGTTATAATGGGTTTCACCTTATTGACTTCTCACAATGCGAGGCTGTGTTGGTGTTGGCTCATTCGACAGGTAACATGGCCTGGGGCTTTGTGAAAGCGCCTCTCCTTTAAAAGACTTTGAGCTTGATCTCTATGATCCGTGAATGAAGTCAAACATACACTGACTGACCCAACGTCAGCCTGTACAGGTGTGAATTTAAACTTTGTATAAATACTGGCAATGACTATACTTTGGAAATGCCAATAGTCAAAATGATGACGTCATAGCTTCTGAGAGCCAAATGACACAGATTGTCATAGCATAGCTCCTTTTGAAGTTTACTATTTAAGATATTTATTGATTTTGCTTCAATTTGTCTTTTTTTAAATAGTTGCACATAAGCAGCCTCATATCACAATAACTGTCTAAATATTTGAATATGTTTCAAGGACCTCCATGTGTTTTTTCAGTTAGCTGCGCTCTCACTGGACGCAGGCATTCGTCTTTTTACTGTTTGGCGAGGTGGGGTTAATAAATATACCCCAAGGTGGTGAGTTAAATTTGACCTGGATCCACTTTTGTATAAGAGGCTCCAGCAAGTGACCACAAGCGATAATAGAATTTCAGTTTGAGCAATAGGGAAATGTAGTCCTGATCGGTGATTATGGTAGGCTTTAAACGGATAAGACAGGTGTAATTATACAGAAAAATCTCTCCTCATCCCACTAAAGCATGCTGAAGTCAGGAGAGACGAAGAGTTGGCGAAGCAGGAATTTCAAGGGTAGATGGAGCGATTAGACACAGAACAAGCAGGGACTTTGTGTAGATGGGAGTACTGACGCAGGACGAGCCCTGAGGGCACAGAGAGGAGAACACCTGGGCTCTGACTGACTATCCATCAACCCTAACACACAGTCTACTTCACATTAGGGGCCTTTAGTGCCCACCACACCAGCAGGCAGGTCATTAGCATGTACTATTCTTATCGTGAACGTAAAAGAAGTAGACAAGGAGACCAGACTCAGAAGAAATCATTAATGTGGTCCTCAAAGCCCAGAGTCCTGCACTCAAACCTGGCCCAGGTGACCTACAGTGACCCGTTATTTTCTGTAAACTTCCTGTACTGTGCTGTCCGATGTACAGATTTGGACACACATGCTCAAAATTGTCACATTAACAAAGCAGCCTGTGTTTATCCCCGATTCTATTCCAGGCAGGGCCACATACTGTAACTGGCCCAAAACAACCTTTTATCAGCTGCTTAATGCAAAAAGGGCCCAAGGATTCCCTGTACCAGCCGGTGCACTGTGCACGCTACACTGACTACCATTATATGCAAACTGGTGGAGGTAGTAAGAAGTCTCCTGCGGTGTGTTCAAGGGTTAAAAGCTAACAGGAGCAACAATGGATGTCAACAGCTTAAAATAGCTAGCAAAATAGCAGTAAGAACTATTTTCAAAAAGTAATGTTTGAAAGTTTAAGCTGCTCTTTTTGGGCCTCATCTGACTCAAGCAATAGCCAACAACCCACAGGCTGCACCCTTTCTCATCAATTGCGCTACGTACCCTGAAACTGTGAGGGCCATAACGTTTGCAGTCAGATTGAGTCCACGCTCAGGACAAACAAAAAAAAGTGTCACCGTGTTTACAATGACCTGCTCATCATTGCTGATCAGCTGTGTGACATGACATCGGGCAAATGACGAGATAAGGCATTAACTGCTCAAACATTACACCCTAAACTACCAACACGGTAGTTCATGGCTCATGGTCTGTGTCCTGAGTAAAATGTGATCACGATTGCAAAATCTTTTGCCTGCGTTTTCCTTAATAGCTAAGCGTTATCTAAACAATAACACTCGCCGCGGGCAGAACATCAGTGGTGCCCACACTACGTTTACGGGATGGACATTGTCCCTTCCGTCCCTGTCTTGGTATGCCACTGACTAATGTGTTTGTGTTAAATCCACAATATTGCTCAACCCATTTGTCCCATTTTGCATCACCACCGCAAAGGAATCATTGACAGACCAAAGTCATCTTAATGCAATATTACGTGTGCCCTACGTGAGGCATTCAACTGGGCTCTATAAAATGTGCACTGATTGACTGAAATCTCATCAACTTGTTGGGATTATGGCTCTACTCGACTTAAAAAAAATGGTTTGTACTTGCTTGAACAGTTTTTATGACACAAGCAGCAAGATACCATCAATATGAAAACTAATCTGTATTTGTCATCTGTTCTCTTTTCAGATAATTCAGGAGTTAAGGACAGACGAAGAAGAGGAAAGAACGAGCCGGCGAGCCCTAAGGAGACTCGACAAAGGAGGGCAGGCTTTAATAATCCTGAAGATGGAACAGTCTCCGCAGATTTGGCAAACGCCAAATCCCCCACAGAACACTGCTGGAGAGCGGAAAAAGAAGGTGTCAATCATGAGCCAGCCAGAGTGCTCCATCTGCTACAACACCTACGACAATGTCTTCAAAACACCCAAGCAGCTGGACTGCACTCACACCTTCTGCCTGGAGTGCCTCTCCCGCCTCATGGCGGTCTCGCTGGCTGACCAGGACAGCAGCGGCGACAGCCCTCGCCTCTCTTGCCCCTTCTGCCGTCACCCCACCACGCTGCCCGAGGATGGACCGCCGGCCCTCACAACCAGCCACGAGGTCCTCTGCAAGCTGCCCAGGCACCAGCAGCAGGAGGAGCCCGTGTGGCTGGAGGGGGAGAAGCTGTGCTACAAAAGCTCCAGGCAAGACACCGGCTTGGGCGCCCCCGAAAGCCTCTCAGCCTTTTGCATCTGCATTGACATTGGGGCCAGCAAGACATTGGATGCTCCGATTCAGACGGAGCCCCGAACTTCGGGCCTGCTGGACCGGCTGGCAGACTGGAAGAGGATGGTGCTCTTCATCGTGCTCATCATTCTGCTTATTGTAGTTGTGTTGTGGCCACTGCAGTGTGTATTCAGCACTGGGAACATGCGCTGTACGCGAGAGCAGGTCACACCCACCACCACCACCACCACTACTACTACTACTACTACTACTTTCAGCCCGTTCACTGAGCACCTGGTCTGACTGTGAACTTATACACCGAGTGGACTGTAACTGTACATAATATTGTTTATGATTGACGTTTGACGTTGTACACTATTTCGTGCATTTTTGCTCTTTTGGTAAGTGCACATTGTTATTACCACAAATAACTGTCAACTCCTCAGATTTTTAACCACAGGTGTTAAAAACCACTATGTGTTGGCTTTTTAGATGCCTGACTTTAGCACCTCCTAGTCTTTGGTTTAAAGAAAAGACACTGTGACAGACCAGGGGACAGGGCTGAATGTAACATGGACCGCACCAATTTTTACTGGAATTTTGTGTTATTGTGCCATGAATCTAATTTGAATTAAAACATTTTTTTACTCACATCGCCTTTAACTCCACAAAGATGGAAGTTAGCACGTTGTATACTAAACTGTAAATACAAGCTTGTAAAGACACAAATGACACGAAGTGTTGCGAGTCCACATTTACAGAGCGTACAGAGCATCAGATAACAGAAAAAAAGAGAACATGAGTGGGTTGATTTGTGCTCGATATTTAGCGAAGGCGTACGAAAACGTGTTGTTGTATCAAAGCCAAACTTTAAATTTCTCTTTGTAAATATATAGTTGGCTAAAACAAGGTCTGTCGCAAAAGAAAAATAATGTAAACCCATAGTGAAAACTGTGAACTCAAACTTTATACATTGTGCCTTTTGATATGTCATTGTTTACTGAAATCTAATAAAAAGTGATCAGCTTGGACCATGTTTTTGGGAAATAACAAAACATTTGTGCATGACAGCCTCATCATTTAGATTGGAATCATTTTTGTTGTGATTTGTCCTGTTCGTGCATTTCCTCCACGTCTTGAGGACTAAATTTACTGCAGCATCAGTTAGAGGTTAAATCTGTGTAAATTCCACTCAAACAACACACCCCTCCTGACGTGTGACCGCAAATGACAAAGAAGTTTACCGTCCGCCGTTTATTATTTCCTCAATATCTGAACCTTAAACACATGACCATAAAACACCGGCCCGCCATCGGCTTGGCAGGAAGTGGCTTTATTTATTCCTGGATTAGGTGCGTCAGATAAAAGGAAAAGTTTGGATGTGGGGTTTTTCCAAGTGGCTCGCTTGTGACTCATGGTTGATAAGACATTTATGTTAAATTCTCACAGTCATTTAGGAGCGGCAATAATAAAAGTGCTACTTCCCTGAAGCATAGCCAATAAACATGCTTAACAAACAGATGCAGATAAAAAAAAAAAGGCTCAGTCATGGCTTAAAAATAGGTTGTGGACATTTTTCTCTAAATGAATAGATAAAAAAAAACAAACAAGACAATAATAAATATTTATGTAAAAAGACTGAATAAAAGCTTCTTGTTAGTTGCCATTATTTTTTTCTCTAGGGCATTTACATTTTCAAAAAAGGCGCAAATTATGAGGTTCTCTCTGAAGTTTTTTTTCTCCAATAAAGCAGAATAATCAGCCTGTTTCCTTGAGGATAGTGGCCAAATAAAACCGTTTTATTCAACACTTCATGCAGCTCATGTGTTAAAATGCAGCACTAACTTCAAATTCATTCTTGTGTTTTCCCCTCTTTCATTTTATCGTGAGTTATAAAGCACAATTTCTACAGGCTTCTTCCCCCATTAAGTCATTACTGTTTAAACTGCTGTTTTCCTGGAATGTATTTCCTGCCTTGCTTTTCAATATTAATATGTTAAAACGCGGTTCATGCAGTTGAGCCCTTTTACAAGTGAAGAGACCTCTTTCCAAAAACTCTTCACCCCCCCTCCAGGTAGAAAAAAAAACTAAAAAAGATCCACATTCACAAGCAAACACAACAGAAACCAAGCAAAATCCATGTGTAACTTAACATAGTGCCATCATAGATTTTTATTAAACTATATGACAATAAACCATTTTGATGCCATTTCTGGCAGCTCATTGCATCAGCATGTTGTAGCCTATACAGCAAAAAGGCGTCTGGGCAGAGCCAGTGCAAGAAGAGGGAAAAAAAGGGAACGAGCCTCCACTGAACAACATGGGAGAACTCAGTACACCACGACTCACTTCAGGCATACTGCGAGCAACAGAGGAATCAAACAAAAAAGACATCCACATCATGTTCAAGTAAATGTAAGAGGACAAGCAGAAAGAAAATACCGTGTTACTACTGCATACCTCCATGTATGCTGGTTCAACTCAAAATGTACTTATCAATGGTGAAATTACACCAATAATAATAATATTAATAATAATAATAGTAATGATAACAATTCAGACACAATACAAAATGCAAGAGTGGATAAAACAATCAATTAGAAATACAATTTTAAATGAAACAAGAAGAAGAAAAAAAAAAAACACTGAAAAGTCTAGTGCACTACCAAAAATACTCCCACAGCCAATAGACATCCACACAGCCTGAGACCAAAGATTCAGCAGTTTCACACTTTCAAGTATTGATGTTTCACCATATCATAAAAAAAGAAAAGAAAAAAAAAAAAGATGTTTGACCCATAGAGGCAAAGTGAAATACAACAAATATCTAAATTATCCACAGCGCAAGATGGTTCAGAAACACAGAAACAAAACCCACAAAAGTAATTTGTCATTCATCGGACAAAGATCACAGTTCAGATGGGAAAAGGACAAAAAAAGAAGAAAAAAAAAACAGAAGAATCCAAACGTCTTCATTGTCCAAATTCAGCTGAAGTACATGAAGTGGCACAGCATAAATTACAGACAGACACAGGCCTTCACAGACACAGGGCATCAATGCCACACAGTTCATAAAAACACAGCTTTTATTCACTAAAAGGAATCAACCATTTAAAATACACTCGCAGCGATTTATACCGGGAAGACAATAGATGGACGAAAGTTTCAGCCGAGACCTTAATAAAATGACTGTGTGTAAGCCTTTAAAAGACAGGGTGATATGGCTGCTGCAGGGTGCACCATTACTTCATGTTGATATCCTGCACAAGGTCAACAGCATCAAATTACAGTTTATTACAGTGCAATGACTGAGCACTTTTACTCTAGTTCATTTTGATCACACACTGTATTTTAAATAAACTTTTTTTTTTAAGAATTTTTTTTTATTTTTTTATTTTATTTTTTTTAAGAATCACAAGCTGCAGCAGCAGAAACTGGCCAATTTATGACTGAAGAAAACGAGTCCATGCTGTGAGCGTCCTTGACCTGGTTAGTGGAACATTTCTGTTGGTGGAGAAGGAGGAATGGTCCGAGCACAAAACACCACGGTTTATTTTGATACTTTAAATGAAAAGAAAAAGGTAGATTGAACACGCATCACCTTCCTATTGCGAGTTTTGTAAGGACTTCAGCATGATTTATTCGTTCCATTTTAAACAAGCTAGGTTAGATTTCACCAACGCATCTGCACTTGTATTTGAGGGGGATATTTTGGTGCTGATCCTGGAGGCTAAAAATAGCAAACAATCTGCTAGACAGTGCAGAGGGCTCAGTGCTCCACGGCACCACCGTCTTCGTTATCGCATCAATGACGTCGGCTTACCCGCCCCACTATCATCAAGCCTGGATTACGTCCATCTTCTAAATTACTTTTCGGAGACAAATCTATTCTTCAATCTCAGGCAGATGGCCATCTGGCCCGCACTGTAATCGTCCCCTTTCCCTCGTCTCCTTGCGACCATCTCCTCCCACAGATGTTGAACTGCATCAGACCTGCTGATTAACAAGGACAGCCAGTCAAAACGAAGCTGAGAGACGGCGGTCAGCCAAGCTCATCTCCAAACCGCCATTCAGGAATCCTCTCCACCTGTTTCCTGTCAAATGTGGACTACTATTACAATCTATCGGTAAATCAAATTTAGCACTGGGGATGCTGCTTGGACAATTGTGCTTAAACATGATCTCTTACACCGTAATGCTCCTTTATAAATTTATAGATGTATATATATTTTTTTAAATCTCATACGTTACACAACCATGATACCTGCAGTATCAACAAAAACACCAAAAAAAGAATGAAAACAGGCCGATTAAAAGGAGACAAAAAACATTTTCATGACATGAGTTTGAACTCAAAGTGGGACCAGCTGGAGGCCATGAGATGACAGACAGGTTGGATATCCAAGTAAAGACCTCCAGTTCTGTTAAAATACAGAACAGCTGATTTGCATTTGCAGGAGATTACATACTGTACAACTCTTTAACAACAACAACAACAACACAACACTTTACCTGTGTCTCAGGGGCCTGGAGCAGGTTACGTAACTGTCCCTGCCATCACTCAGTGGCCACATTAATAACCACTACAGCTGGAGAGGCAGAATGCCGCAAAAAAGAGTCTTACGTTCGAGTTCAAATGAAAGCCAGCACAGCTGGAGAAAGAGGGATAGTGAAACAGTGATTTCTGGCAACGAGCGTACAAACAGCTTAGCTTTGACCTCTTCTCGGGTCCCGTACAGTTCTGGACAGTTCAGGCCGGGACACACTCCATGTTTAATATCCGTCATCCCAGGGAAAGACTTTCTCACGTCAACTTGGATTTCCAGGATTTGGAAAAGTAGTAAAAGTAGAGATGTAACAGCAGGTTTTGGGGAGGTTAGATTACAGACACATCCTGTGTCAAGGCACTTGCGCTGGTTAAGAGAGGAAAAGGCTGGAGGGGGGGGGGACAAGGGCCCTGAGCGAGAGCATTATGCTGTGGAGTCATCCTCTCTATGGAGGGTAAGGTTTGACTCCAGCAGGAGAGAGAGAGAGAGGAGGGGGAGGGGGGGGGGTCAGCTCGCCACCTGCAGCCCAGGCAGGGTCCACTGATGTGGGGTGTAGTCAGAGCAACACTCTCCCTCCTCCCCCAGAGGGATTTTCAGGCGCTGATGAAGCGACACCTCCGCTGAAACTGAAGCAAACACAAACAGACAGGCAGACAAGTGGAGTTAATGGCTGGTGTCACTTTGAATCATGAACAGTAGGACATGATGCAATTCATGATATAGAGCTAAAAGCAGCATTTACTCAGCATACACCCGAGTGTGTGCATGTGGGCTTGGATTTGAAATTGTTTTAGTGCAATGATTGGAAATGCTTTCAATCAGTCAGAAACTCAACAACCTTTATTGCCTTTGTAATACATGTTTTAATGTGAGGTTTAAAAAAAAAAAAAAGGCAGATATTTGAGTTCATTTTTCTGGTACACATATATTTGTAATTCCTCGGCTGTGAATTATCTGTCATGCTCCACAACAGAGAGCTAACGGGCAGAAAAATGTTCCGCGCTGAGAAAAATTTGCCTTTAACAATCTTTTATGGCCCTTTATGGCTGCAAACAAAAGCAAACGTCTTTTTCAGAAGCCCAGAGTTTAATGGGCTAAAGGCTGAATAATAATAACCATGAGAAATGGAGGTTACCTTGACCTTTGACCACCAAATTCTAATCAGATCATCCTTGAGGCCAAGTGGATGTTTGTGCCGAGTTTTTTTATAGAAATTCCCTCCGGCGCTCCAGAGATATCGCGTTCACGGGAATGTGACGGACGGAGGAGAAACGATAAATCTGATCTAAATGGTAAGTGCTGTAATTTGAAGTATTTTAGCACACAAAGAACTGCTTATAAAAATGTGCTAAATAAAATATGTTAATTGATTTAATGCGTCTCATATACATTCACTGGTGATTAAAACACCGTCAGTGTATGTTTTGTGCGGATGACCCCAAACCAAAGCCCTGACGCACTCACTTTAACACTGCTGGGTTCCCCGTCTGCTTTATTAATCACTATGACAGAAAAGAATGAGCCTGGGAGAATTAAGGTTGATTAGAATTTGAACCTAAACGGAATCTTGTGTTGCTCAGGTTTTTCTTTTCAGGGGAGCTCAGCCGCTCTATAATTTGAACTATAAAAAGAAACCTGAACTCCTCCTCTTGAATCAACGTAAAAGTTTTAACAGCACTTTGCTTAGCTCTGCTAACAGGGAAACATTCAGTCAAGCCTAAAGACAAAGAGGCCTCGTGGAGTCTTTAAACAAAAGTTTATGTTTTCAGCATTGAATGCACTTTGTTAAACCTCAAGGATGCACACCTTGAGGTTTAACAAAGCATTCCCCTCCTAATAAAACATTTACAAAGCTACATTTCGATGCATTCTAAATCCAGCATTGATTATATCCATGTCTACTAGCTTGCAGTCTTCTTCTTTACCCTTGCTGGTGCATTGCAGCATATCTTGGCACATCTGTGTGTATCGCCTCACAGATAAAAAAAAAAAAAATGGGGACCCACTCGCACTAAAGGTCTAATACTCCAGAGGGAACCTTTAAGTTTTCTAAATCATTGCTCCCTTTTTCCAACACAAGCTACATCCAAAAATAACACCGACAATACTACACTACCACATGTACAGTGATGCAGACCTTTTACTACAGTGCTACAGTGAAAAGGTTTCTCCATTAGGTGGGATGATGCTCGGACAGATTTGTTCACTCTGTTGTTCGCAAAACTGTTTCAAACATAAGAGGCTGAAAGTATTTTATTGCAGTACACAGTGGGAAGCCAACTAAGTGTAATTGGAAATTCATGAAGTACTCACAGGGAGGCAGAGCGATGAGGAGGTCAACAGCGATGGTTCTACCTCCTGGTGTTACTGCTAAAAGACGTCTGAGGGCTTTTAAAGTTTATGTTCTCGTACACACTCGCCGAATCATCGTTTGTCATCCTACAAATAACATGCAGCAAAAATATTCACAAATGAACAACCCATTTTAATGATCATGTACATTTCCACTTTGCCTTCATGTGTGATGTGGTATACTTACACTGAGGAAGAGCGCGAAGATGCCATGTTGGGTTTGGACCTTGAGTTGGTCATCTGGGGATATTTGATATTGGAATATTCCCTCTCCTTCATCTTATTCCTCTGCAAAGTGACAACATGACGAGAGGCATTCAGAGGACTCAGTTCACGGGACAACGCTGAATTTCCCAGATTTAAGATTGGATCGACCTCATCACACCACAGACTGCGCCGGTAAACAGGGAATGCCAGTTAATGAGGAGGTGCAACGGTACGGAACATGTTGAAATCCTCCATCCGTCTACTGTGTTGTAGTTCCTGATCACCTAATCCAAATCACTATGTTGTTTACTTCTGAATAGACCCACATTCACGGCGATGTGTCTTTAAGTCCGGATACTCTTGATAACATGCTGATTCTAAAATCATGAGTACTCCCTTATTGCGAAGTCCGATTGCGAAACCATTTTATTTGGTTTTCGTCTGCAGGCGACGAGCGGCGGAGTCTGCGGTGTGATGAGGTTGATCCAACCTTGCAAAGTGAAGAGATGTGGTTCCTTAACAAAAGAATAACGTCACAATTTTCCAGAGTTTGTGCTGAGGGAGTTACCATACGCTTGTTTACCTCAGTGCTCTAGCTGTCATAACATAACACCCAGTACTGGCCTTGGGAACTCAAACACATCTTACATGAATATTTCAAAGCCTTCTTTACTGTGTCATACAGTGCTATTTGATGTATTTCTGTCCACCGTAAGTTTGACTTCTTGTGTAGTGGGGTACCTGCTCCTCCTCCAGTCTCTTCTGAGCCGTGTCTATGTACTGCTGCACAGCCATGTAGATGAACTTGTACTGGGCTTCAGTCTGCACCATGCCCGACCTCTGCTGCCGTACCCTCTGGATGGTCTTGGGGATGTCGATGTCACAATCTAGACCTAAAACAAGCACATGTGCGAACACATCCAGGGATGAGCAGAGTATACAGATTTTAATTTTAAAAAGTCCAGCGCGTGGTTTTCATATTAGATCCTCCCACCTTGGCGGTTAATAACGTCAATGAGGATGTCAACAACGATAATGGTGCCCGTCCTGCCGATGCCTGCGCTGCGGGGACAACAGAGTGAAACGTCGAATCACGTGGAGTCACAATTGAAGGGAATGCGCGTCAATGTCAAGGTGAAAAATAGATGTACTTACATCTGAGAGCATATTTGATTTGATCCAGACAGTTATGCAAAGTGTTACATAAGCATCAAAAGTGTTCTCACCCCATACATGACAAAGGAAGTAAAACATGAAAGTCTAAGCTGATCAATGATAGGTTTTCATTTACCAACAGCAATGAACTTGAATGTGTTGTTGTGTCCCATATAAAATGCTGTTAGATGTCCTGGAGAACTCAGTGTTATTTTCCTCACAACAACAACATTAATTTATTAGAAGCCGGCGGATCAGTGAAGAGGTTTTCTGTCAATGCGTCATCATGTTTGTAGTTCATGTTGGGGGGGGGGGGGGGGGGGGGGGGGGGGGATCAGTATGGTGAAATACACAAAAGCATAACACATGGACAAATCCATTGCAACACTCATTTGCTAACATGTTTGAGAGTGGTTGTCAGATGTCTGCTGTAAAATAAATATCAATAAACTTACAGAAATTCCTAAAAATATCCATCCAACGCTACAGTAATGAAAATACTGACAATCCTGGCACACTTTTGTACAAAATTAGGCTTCACAGATTTATCTACTCTAAATGATAACACGTGGGAAAATTGTGTGTACAGTGTATTAATATGTTCTTCGTGTTTTGAGAATAAACATAATGTACAAAAAAGCATGACTGAAACAGATTTGTGCTATTTCAGATAGTTTCTGCAGTTTATTTAGTAAGCATCATGTTAGTTATCCTTCGTAACTAAAACAGATCAATGACAAACAAAGCATACGGAGTAATAGTACATTGGCAAAAACAGAGCTTTATCTAACAGTTACTCAAAGTAAATGCAGCCTTCATGTTGCCACTTGAGGCTGCATTTACTTTTAGTAACCGTTAGATAAAGTTCTGCTTTTACCAATGTACTTAAGTGGAATTAAGAGTGCGTTTGTACCATTGCTAACCATGTCTTTAGAATTATTTTCGATGGTGCTAGTTAGGTGAGGATTTATTGCCAATAAGAAGGGAAAACCTTAATTATAGCGCGCCCAAGTGGCCAATTGAAACAATATTTCATGAAATCCTAATTTCCACACATCTGTTTGTATCGGCCAATGAAAATGAACTGATGGCCCAACCACGGTATCTTGCACCCAAACTCTTTGTACCTGCAGTGGACGACAATGGGTCCAGTGTCTGGAATGGTACTCTGGGTGCGGTTGACCTCCTCGAGGAACCAGAGGACACCGCCGGGCTCATTGGGCACCCCGTGGTCCGGCCAGCTCAGGTACTGGTAGTGCCAGATGTACCTCAGAGGCTCCTTCTACATTCAAACGAGAAGATGAGATGAAGTGATCAGAACATTTCTCATCACGTTGCAGTATTAGGTTTTGGTCATGTCACATGTATTCTGACACGTCTTCCTCCTCCTTCCTCGCCATACTGGCTCTTCAGTGTTCATTAAAAAGCTTACTGTAAGAAATAGTGGTCAAAATTCGAAATACTAATTCCAAGCATGGTTTCCAAAGTTCACCCGAAGCTAATATGATGCTTCGGCGGTTCAATTTAGCCAATTCAAGTGGGTTTTTCCAAAGTCACAGTCAGTACAAAATTCCTTCTTCGTCTTGGCACTGACTTGCTGAACTGTAACGGAGGGATACTCTCTGGAAGCCACATGGAGGCTTTGCTGCTGTAACTGCTATTGAAGTAACATTGTGATTACACCAGTACTAACAAGTAGCAGTGACTGCTGGAATATGCTTCTATGAGAAATGAGAATTGTCGAGTCAGTGCCTAATTTCTTACAGTGAACAGTGCTGAGGAAGTAATGCTTAAGACCAGTATAATACTCTACTTCTACTATCTTGTCATGCAGTCGATCCTCCTGTAAGCACAAGCATGAGATGTGTGTGTGGTAAAACAATCTGACCCCAGGTCAGTGGGTCGACTCTGATTGAGTAGACAGCTTTCCCTACCCGGTCCAGACGGGTCACCTCCAGCTTCCTCAGGATGTAGTCTTGTGCTGGCCGCTCGTCCACGTTCCTCACCTGCACCTTCCCAAACTCCTTAGTGCAGTGGGGGTCGGGCCAGTAACGGACACATTTGTTCTAAATCAGAGGGAAATCAGAGAGAGGAAGAAGGAGGGTGTATTAGACAATCGAAAGAACCAGCTCATCTCAAGCAGCTTTCCAATCAGCTTAACTGTCATACTATCCTTGTCAGCCGTACACACACACTCACACTCACACACTATCATCCCCACTACACTTATCCACCTCTCTCTCTCTGAGAATCAGCTAATGCCATCAAGTGCTGTCTTTCAAATGTTAATGCAGGAACAAAATGGTTGACAAGCATTTAGAGCAATGCAGATTTGTAAAGGTTGACACCAGGACTTGATACTGCGTCTTTAAATTGAAAGAATTGGGACTTTTTGTGTCCCGATGACAAATTAGAACCTCTTATTCTTGCGGGATTTGTCCTGTTATCTTCTGTTGCTCTGGGTAGCACTTTGTGACTAGATTAATTACACTTGACTAGTGAAGTGGATTTTTAACATTAAGTGTTGGTAGTAATAGATGTGGGGTGTTTCGCTCTTGCTCTTATTACAAAACCTTAAGCCTCCCATCACAGAGCACCCTCAAGTTTATAGATTTCCATCATTAAAACCAATCAACAGCAATCAGCTCAAAGGAGTGAGCCAACAGAGAGAACATTTAGGAGTAAATACTAGAGAGAGCAAACGAAAAGCAGCGATGGAGAGAAAAAGAAGTTACTTGCTTTGGAAATCTAACCCTTTCATGCATAAATTTATAAATAGTTATTTTTTTTAACGTTTGTAAAAAATCATGCCAATAATTTTTCATTTTTATGTATGCTATTTTTAAAGAGTTACATATCTGTCCACTGCAGAGGACGCCGCGCATTAATGATAGAAAAAGTGATTCAAGAAACTCAACACAGGTCTGAAAATGGAGGAAATGGTGTGAATACACATAAGAATATTAAATAAGAAAAAAGGTTTTTTTTTCCGTTTCATTAAATCACTTTTTATACCGTTGATGCGTGGCGTCCACCTCAGTGGACAGACACATTACACCCGGTGGTGAATAACATCCACTGGAGAGGACAGATGTATTTTCAGACACAGAATTGTTTTTACAAAAAAAAATCTTATTTTCTGAAACTAAAATGATTTAACAGTTATTCCTGAGTTCCTTGGAGCTTCTCCTCTTCCCTCTGCCATTCTGGATTTATGATACAACATCTCCAAACAACAAAGAGATGCAAAGATAATAATGAAAAGGAACTGTAGACAACGCTGTGGGGATCCACCAGCTGTTGTTTGGGACATGGTGTTACAACTATACTGGTTCAAAAGGACTTAATGTATAAATATCTGCTCACTGGAGTGGACACTATGCATGAAAGGGCTAATGTATGCATCTCTAGTACAACGTTAAGGTACATTTATGTTTGTTTTCTTTACTGCTGTGTGTGTCGATGTTTTTGTACGTGTTGTGAATGCTACTGGATACCTATCTGTGGAGAAGCAATCTATTTCACAGGCCCTCAGCTGAACTATACTGCGCCAATCGCTCACCCGCCCTCGCTCCATCTCCTTGGTGGTCATGACGATGACATGTGTATTCTCCTGATACACCATCTTCCAGAAGTCAACGACGGTGTTCTGTAGGCACCCTTGGGTGGCGATGAAGACTTTGCCCTCATCCACGTGGCGCCCCTCTTCATGCATGCTCTGTACGGCATTGACAATTATACGCTGAATTAAGTATTTTGATACAGAGACAAGAGATTCAGATCCACACAGAAAATGTAATAATGCAATGTGAACTGATGATGAAGCTGAAAATATACTGAATTTATAATAGTTTCACTTCTTGATTAATTAATTAATTTAATTGATTGATTATAAAACAGGATTTGTTTTACTGTAGGATATACGCATGTACAACGTTGGTACTAAACCATCCTCAATTCTTTTACGTTAAGGTGAATTATCTTGTGTTTGCATCACTGCCATCTTTCTATAATCTACAGTTAAATAGGTAAATGGCCTATTACACTGCTGAGCAGACTCACTCTGATGTAGTTGGCATTGATGTAGTCTGAAACGGGAACATCTGGATCTGCTTCCCTGAGTTCAACTCGAGTTGTGTCGACTGAAAAACAAAAACACAAAGTCAAACGGTCGTTATAGGCTGTGAGCTATCAACGCAACATCTTCACACTCTGCTGAGGCCTCGACGTTGTCTGTTGTATCTTTGTGTCATTCTTTCCACAGGAAGTTGGAGAGACAGGAAATGGCAGGTTACTGCGTGACTCACAGGGGAGGATATTCTTGTATCTGTTTTTACTCTTGTTTTCTGGCTTCTGGCCTTCTTTCCGGGGATACAACAGTTTGCACTCCTGCTGCTGAAGTACCTGGTAGAAAAAGGAGAAAGTGAGATGATTTCCCAAGACAGAGTTCCAAACAAAAGAATAACCACTATAATGCAAATATGCAAATACTAATTCCAAGGTCATTCATTCACATCAGTCATACTAAGAGTCAAACTTCTGGATAATACTTAAAGGTTCCCTGTGGAGTTTTAGACCTCTCGCAGCACTATGGAGAGCACATTCCTGACAACGGTTGATCAACAGGTGGCTGTAATTCGCCAAAATATACAGCAATGCACAAAGACAGAAGAAGAAAAGACACCATGCGTTTTGGTTGGAGTAACACTCATCATATTTAACAAACAACTTTTGCTTGTTTTCAAGAACAACTTATTGTATCGCTCTGTGTTTGAACAGTGTAATGGGCCTTTAATACAGTAGGGGTCACTCCTGCAAGAGCAGAAAAACAGCACGTGTCAGTGTTCAGGTTGTAAACTGAGGAGGAAGCATTTCAGCAATGAGTCTCAAATGGGCTCAAAAGCGCTTCTTTTAAACTTAATATTATTAACTAATTAAGTAATTAATTTGCATACGTGCTCTTGGGTAGAATATGTCAAGCAAGTACATCTACAGTTATTTAGCTGTAAAAAACAGTAATATGCCATAAATACAAAGCCAAACAGACTGAGACAGCGCAATAGTGTGTATGTTATGCATATTATGTCACCCACACACACGCACGTAGTCACAGTAATTTAAATTCATTTGAAAAAAGATTATCATCTTAATAAAGATTTCAGCATAAGAGCAGGAAACCCGACAACCAGACATTGATCAGTAACAATGATCTTGTAAACAACCATGCACTGTAAAAACCTGGTAATGGAATACATAGCAAATAATAATTCATAGCCTAATATGCACTGACACAATGGAAATGAGTCACATTATTATTGACCTGCCAGTTGCATTGAAATGACAAATACAGGAACATAAGAGCATGCCACAAGATAAGCTTCGACATAATTACTCAAAAGGTTAAGACGCCATAAATATATTTGAATTCCGTTAAAAGACAAGAAGAGAAAAAGCTCACTGGTAAAAAATAGAAAACAGATGTAAGGCAACACAAATATGTTGATGAGCCGGGTGAATAAAAAAAAGTCATGGAACAATACAGTATAAGATGACATTTTGAATGACATTTAAATGACAAATTACTGTTATGGAGAACACTGTGTGTTACTAGATAAAGCCAGAAAACCATCAAAGTTGGATTTTAAAAGTGACATTTCAAAAATCTGCTTTATAAAAAGGGGTGTGTTGTGCAAGAAAACCTCATCCTCA
The DNA here is from genome assembly GCA_943590825.1 of Bovichtus diacanthus. Classification (NCBI taxonomy): domain Eukaryota; kingdom Metazoa; phylum Chordata; class Actinopteri; order Perciformes; family Bovichtidae; genus Bovichtus; species Bovichtus diacanthus. The sequence goes on from CALSBV010010214.1 coordinate 8,106,758, forward strand.
AAACACTTTCCAAAAGCCAAATATGTTCCCAGGGCAGATGGCAATCAAAAGAGTAATTTACATGACTCAGTTTCCCCAATTATTTCTTCTACATATGACTGGAGCCGTCGAGCTTAACCGGAGCTTAAACTGTTGAACACAGAGCCTTTAAAGTGACGAGTTACAAAATGATCAACAATATCGACTGATGTTTTTTTTTCTATTATTCTGGCGATGACAGTTTTGAGGCTACATACCTCAAATTCTTCCCAGAATCCTTGCTTGGGTTTCTCAGAGTTGTCTGCTACTTTGTTGAGCTCTTGTACCCGGTTCTCAATGTTGGCTGCATTTATCCTTGTGGCGTTAAAGGGCTGTTAAGATGGGACGTGGGAATTGAATTAGTCAACAGAGCAAAACAAGATGTGAACACATTTGTGAAAATGGCCCTTTTAGGTGGTTTGAATCAATCCCCAACCACACGATCCATGAAAAAGACTGGAAGCCTTTGTTAGTTTTGTTTCTCCTCCACACCTGTTTTAGGTGCACTACGATGCCACTTTTCTCCACCATGGGGTTCTTCTTGTAGTGATCCACCAGGTCAGCCAGGGTGTCGAACCTCTCGCCGCCACCCACGTCGTATTTACCGTCCTGCTGGAGGCAAACATCAACAGTTCAACGACAGTAAAGTCCCAGACACACCTAACAGACAGAACTAGAGGCAACAGAGAAGACTGTTCACGTTGCCTCCGTCTTGGCCAAAAAGTGGACACGCTGCGAAGACTACAGCCAACGGCAAACTAGCACATACTTTCTGTATTTGTCATTAGAAAAAGTAAACCGGAAGACCTTTGACTGTAAATATACAAGGCGTTGTTATGCTGCACACATTAAAACAAAGCAGCCGACCAGTTTCACAACAATCTCGCTGAACACTTCATTCCCGGTGGCTAATATCCCTGTATATGAATGACCAGATGAAATGAAGAGGAGACTCTTCACTTGTCGTTAGTTTGTTTCCCTCACGTCCGTTTCTAACAGTACGCTGCTGAGGTAGTGTGAGTGGCAAGGGAGAGTTACCTCACCTGGTAGCGTATCATAACGTGGGTGACCTTTGTCTTGCGGTCCACGTTCTCGTGTTTCTCCTCATTGGTGAGAACTGAGAGGACGAAGTCGCCCGGTTTACTTTGGCTCTCCCGTACCAGGAAGCTACCGGCTTTGCCTTTGTCTGTGAGCAGCTTCTCTGCATCTCGCCCAGAGAGGTGCCCGTGGTACCACCTGCACAGCAGTGAGAGAACAGACCAACACATGAATACACAATCAATAACATGACAATCTGACTGAACATGCAAACCAACAATTTAAAGATTGATATGAAACGACTGTGGCAATTCCTCAAAATAATCCAAACATGATAACTGTAAATCTGACCCCACCAAACTAAGTTTTTATATTACTACATTCTCATTATTATTGCAGAATTATTGATATCACCTAATAATAATAATAATGATGTAATCTTATTTACGCTGTGATATGAAAAGGTTTCCACATTTAACAACAATAAATACTTTTTTTTAAATTACATTATGCAATAAAAAATAAAACCGACTGGCTCGCTTTTCATGAAACTGATATCAACTTGTTGTTTAAACGCTCTGGGCAATAAAAATACAACACTTTTTAGCGACCATTTTGTTTCCACATAACGACTTAAAGCTCATGGAAGACGGAACTACGACTTCCCAACTCTGGAAATGGGGCCATTGGCGGAGATCTGCGCTCTCCATGTGCTTTGTTTAGTTACATGTTGTTAACATTGAGAGTACAGAGAAATATAATGGAAGAGTGAGAGGCGTATGACATGCAACAAAGTTCCCTATGCTGCATTCCAACCCGGGACGTTGTGGTATTGTGCTCTGCGCTGTAACCACTCAGATACGAAGACGCTCCCAATAAATACTTTGAGTCAGTTTGTATCCCCGTGCACCTCAATTCACCACTCTCTAAATATTAGCTTTAAACCTGCAAAAAAAAAAAAAAAAAATTATAATTGGGCCACTTGGGGCCAGCGAATAAAAGTTATGAGCACAACACTTATTAATATTAATTTAACATATTTAATATAATCACTTTTTAAGCTCGACTGGCAAACTTATTAACAAACAGTCAATTACTTACACATCCAGCCGTAGCGGAGCAACATTAGCATTTTGTTAGTCACGTTGCTGGCCGCCTTGTGAATGTAAGTCCAATATTAATTTTCCTTTCCGCGCTACCAACTCCAATATCTACTACCAATGTCATTTGCTAACATTGTTGTTGTAAAAATACTAATTACAGCCACTTAAAGTGATGTTTAGGACACAACAACAGAGCAAAAAACCTGCAGCAGGTAAGACCTTTTCAAAAACAGTGTTCACCGTCTGCTTCTCCAACTCCTGTGGAGGTCGAGAAGCTCAGCCTCAAGTTGATGCTTTTTCAAGAAAGACACGTTTTTGAGACAAGGACCAAAAGTTGAGACAGAAACTTGACCAACTGAGGGGGAGGACGAGCAAAATGCTTCCTGCATTGTAAGCGTGGACTCCTACATGAGAATGAAAGTGTCTCTTACGTCGCTGCAGCCTCATGCAGTTGCTGATGTTGAGATAAAAACAAAACCACCGTTGTCGTGCGTCGTCTTTATTTTCCTGTGTGGTGAGCACCAACTCGGCTCGACAGGAGACTTATGTAGAATGGAAAAACCACATAAACCATAACTATAGATCACAAGTTGTTCTTAGACCTAAATAGAAACTGAGATCTACCATACAGACGGCAATGTGCAGATGTTTAGAAAAAGAAAATGTACATAACCTGCATCAGCATGAGATGATACCATACACAGCTGAAAAGTGATGATTTGAAAACGATGATACAAGTATGATCGTGTAGCCATCTAAAAATGCTTCCTGGAGGCATTTATACACCAGCTGCCTTAGTCTCCCATTTAAATGAGGTGTGTAGGTGTGATAAAGTGTATAGCTGCGTCCAACCTTTGTATACTCTCTGCAAGGATGTTAGCGTGTGGATAGTTGGTACGCATAAACAAAAACAGCGGCAACTTAGTTTGTTTGAAGATGCATTTAGGAAGATGCCACTATTTGTGCATCTGAGTTTCATATGTGGGAGTGCGTGTGTACAGAGTAATGCATCCTCCCTACAAACAGTTTGTGTAAACACATGTGTGTGTTGGTACATAGCTCGTGGTCCATTGGCTGATTGGTCCCGTTTTCCCTTCTGTTGGAATGTTAACTTGCTGTTAATGTAGGTTTGGGCAATAATCAAAATATAATCTGTCAGCTCACAATGGAATTGCATTAAAATAATCATGTTGTACTAATGTTTTACAAATTCTGTTGCTTAAAATTGAAAATTCTAAACAAAACATTTTTATAAACTGTTTAAAGCTGCACCAATCAATATTTGTATATCAACAATGTATCATGTGACTCTGTAATGTTAGAATTGTTGTGACAAAACCACACAAATTGATCACCCGACTCTGCAGTCTCTCGGCTTTGTGTGTTTTAACTTCAGTTCATTGTTTTAGTTTCTGCGGCCCGCAGCTTCAGCGCCGCAGCAGGAAACTGCTTTCAGCAAAAAACAAAAGCTCTGATAAATCCACTATAAGCTACTTATCAATCCCTAAACAGCAGACAAAGGAAGTAACTAGCATGTTTGTGAACATAGTGGAGCATTGGGCAGCTAAAAAAACGGATACTTTTCTGCAGTTGGTGGAGACCAAAAGAGAGCTAAAATTACATTTATATTCTCACTTGTTCCTATATTAATAATAATTAACCTTCTAAATATTTAATTGTTAAAATAAGTTTGTTTACTTTATTTTCCCAACTGCACACACATGTTCTGGCTTCAGTGGCTTCCCCCTACAGACATTTATTGAAATACGACACAGATCTTAAAACAGCCTCTTTTGGTTTAGTTTGCTTCATGACGCCAAACTTTGAAGCATAATATTAAATGTAACAATTTTCATGCCCCAAAACATATTCAAGAAACTACAAGGATTAAATATTTTGTCCAGAGTTGTGTTCTCCGCAGGGTGAAAATGCCTCACAAACAGCATTTCGGCCATAACAGGATACTGTGACTGCCATGGAAGCTAGACTAATAACATTTCTCAGGTGGTTTCGCTTCTCATGGCAGGATGAGGCTTTACAGCCTCACAACCCTGAAGCTGTAAGAAATAAAAATAACTGTCTGTCATCAGGGGGAAACTTCCATGCAGTTTTAATGAGTTTAGCTAAAAGAGCAACATATCCAGCTGACCTCAGAGAAGTTTATATGTATATTTGTGTCCATCTGCCTGCATTTATCCACATAGTGCTTAGCTGTATGTAAACGTCAGCTTATTTGCATGTGTGGGTGTCGGTCGGCACCTCTCGGAGGTGGGGTCCTTGCAGTTGAGTGGGTACTTGAGCTCGATGACATGGCCGTTCCTCTCGCGCAGGAGGTCCTGTTGTTCGGTGTAATACTGCACCAGCTCGGCCAGCGTGGCAAACTTCTCGCCTCCGTACAGGTCGTAGTAGTCACCCTGGTTCTGGATCTTAATGTGGGTCACCTCATCGTTGCGCCTGAGTGGGAAAAAAAAACACTCAGTTAGTTACCATGCGTGTGTAAACAAAAGGTCGGCTCACCCAGAGGAAGCACTCAGCATTTTTCTCTTTGTGTCTTTTCTCTTGTTCACTTGCACTCTGCAGATATTTAAACACTTAGAACAGACAGACAGACAGACAGACAGACAGACAGACAGACAGACAGACAGACAGACAGACAGACAGACAGACAGACAGACAGACAGACAGACAGACAGACCATACACACGTTGTTGCCCCCTATACACCTTAAAAATGTCCAGCTTGTCAAGACATCTGCTCCCATTTCAACACTTTGAACCTAATTTTCTTAAAGATTCTGCAGATGTGGTGACATTATTTCATTTGTCTCGTGTTCAGGGTTATTCTCTTATACTAATTTATTGCTCTGCAATCACGATACATATAGAACAAAAGGTGACAAAAGTTTAACCATTCTGTCCGTGACATTTCTCTACAATACTGGAGCTTTTCTTACCAAGCTCAATATATTGGTATACAATAAAGTACATTAAGTGCATATCTGTTAAATATTACAAAAGTATCTGTACCAATACTGGAATGACTAAATAAGCCACAGGCTACTATAGGAAAGAAAATGCAAGTAAAAGCTACAAAGCTGCAGTGATTTAAAAAATAAAATACAAAAATACTGATCCATTTATCACACTCCACTGATAAGCCAGAAAACATTTGGTACCACTTTGCATATTCAAAGTCTTCTGTATGCTTTGAATAGGTGCACACATATCTGATAAAACACACACGCACGCCTGGAAGCAAGTAAAGAACGAGATGCGGCTCAAGCTGGATTTCTAAATGTACTTGTTTTTCAATTTTCCATCTCTAGTGACTTTGTGCGACATGTTTCCTCAGTTGAGGTAAACAAAACATCCTGTAAACATATAAAGAATGATGACACGCATACAACAGAGGGGGATAAACCAGGCAGTCAGTACAATCTGATCTGCCACGTATATTACTTACAATGGTCTCTCTCTCTGCAGACTGATTATCAGCTAATGGTCATATCAAATGGCACAAATCCTATTTCCCTCCATCACTTTTCTTGTTGTCCTCATGAATTTCGCATTCCTTCTTTCCATCCTCCCACTCAGCAATCCTTTCCTTCCTTCGTTCCGTCCCATAATCCATCTCTCTCTCTTTGTCTCCCTCCATCCCTCTCTCCCAGTATTTCCTGGTAATTGCTTTATGGCTCTATTAGTGGCTGTTGGCAGGGTGCCACAGGTCTATGGCCCTGTTAAAGGCCCCTCCTCAACTCTCGGGCCAAAGCCCCCTTTTCTCTCTCTCAGAGTTTAACACCATTAACGCTGAAATGAGCCAAACATGTCCCATTAGATTTTCATCCCTGCTTTGCCTCTTTCAGACATTAATAACACTTATGGATTTATTGTGATACGGCAGTCTTCTTTTACATTACATTCTTTACAGAGAGAATACAGCGAGCCACAGTCGGCACCATGTCAGCACTTAACATGATTTTCTGTCTTTTGCTCCATGTTTTTGTGAAAAAAAAGAGTAAGAGGTGTAACGATGATTAGATGGCGTTCTCCATCAGAACACAATGTGTTGCTCTTTTAGTGACAACTGAGCCCTCTCCTCTTTTAATACACAGCATAAATTATTAGATACCACGAGTCTATTTCCTATTATCTAATTTACCAAAAATGTACCAATGCAATATTTCTTTAAAAAAAAAAATACATAAATATTTTTTGAGCCTCCGTCTACAAAAATAACCAATTCAGCACGAGAAACAACCCAAATAACAGCTGCTTTATGTAGGATTCTTACACACTGTCCAAAAAGAGTCACTGACGCCACAATGGCAAATGAGCATTAATTCGTGCAATTTATAAAATGTCTACAGAACCACAAAGTTTGTTTAGTGGTCAGATTTAAGCAGCAGTTCTGTTAAAGCACGATAATCCTTTTTGTTGATTCTTCTTGTGTTTGTAGCCTCATATTCCAATTCAGACTCTCGCTTTCAGCAAATTGTTTTAGATGTTTACATGCCAATATCACACATTTAATTAAAACGAGACACGTTTTCCCTTCATTTAGACGCCAATTAATCCCATTCATGGCAAAAAAATTCAACCTTCAAAGACGGACAGTAATGAAATTCATGTACGAGATTTACTGGCTGAGGACACGAGCTAAACAATGACAAAGTTCTCTTCGTAGGACCAAAAACCTTTGACTATGAAAAACAAACAAACACTATGAAAAGTACAAGGTTGTTCCTCCTTACTGAAGGTTGTTCCTCCTTACTGAAGATTGTTCCTCCTTACTGAAGGTTGTTCCTCCTTACTGACTGAAGTTCTGTATTTTCAAATCACTGAAAGAAACATCCTGTATGATTATTTCAGATGAATAAGAGAGTGCAAAGGAGTGTCTGGAATAACACTGCTTTATTATTCTGAAGATGGGTTCACAATTAGTTGGATTCACCGATAACAAGCCAGATTGATCGCAGGTATAAGTGCGAAAAATACAAAGTTCTAAGTACACAAATCAAACTACAAATAAGACTTATGTTCAGCAAAACAAGAAGAAGACCAAAGTATACGCGCAGTATGTCCTGAGAAGATGCACTGGAAGTCAAATCACTCTTTACTAGGTATTTAATCTGATGATATGATGCTATCCTGCTTTACTGGAAAAAACAAATGCAGTAGATACAAGATAAGTTTGTCCTCGATTTGCATTGATAGGAATGACTGAGCAGAAGCACAAACGTACATAATGTCACATAGTCTTTCTATGT
>CALSBV010010214.1:8124182-8153366 GCA_943590825.1 Bovichtus diacanthus
AGACAGAGAGTGAGAGAAAGAGAAAGAAGAGAGAGACAGAGACAGAGACAGAAAGAGAGAGAGAGAGAGAGAGAGCAAGAGCAAGAGCGAGAGCGAGAGAGACAAGACTAAGAGAAGGAGATTTCAAATAGCCTGGTTTTATCTGACGAGATGTCGACAGGAAAGGAGACAAGACACTGGATGTACTGTGGGAGAGACAGAGGCAGCTGGGAGCTGCAGGTTAGGCCTCGGGCTGGTTGAGGGGGAACAGGCCCAGTGTGCATGCAGCCACCACTCTATCCTCTTACATAATGTCTCAAGTTCAATATAGCCCTGGTTGGCTATTTAAAGCACGCCTGTCTAGGCCCGCTGACAAAAAGGTGATATACTTAGTAGCCGCAGCGCAGCATGAAAGCCTCTGCTCGGGCTAAATTGGTCACAGACAAGCCCAGGGTGTGGATTTAGGTAATGTTGCAGATATTTTTAGCCCAGCTGGTGATCCGGGGTATTTACATGAGGTGCAAAACTCGCACACCCCCCATTGCTGGATGCTTCACTTCTGTGTAGCAGCAGGCAGACAGCTTAGTAGAATTGGCTGAATGACTAACTTAGGCGATCCCTGCACATGTGCACGCAGTTTGTTTTCAACACTTGCATATATGTAACCCAGCAGAAGCTGACTAAATGATTAACAAAAACGCTAGTGGTGATATGACAAATGGTGAAAAGCTTTCAGGGCAGGCAGATCTTTAATCATGCAAAAACGACGAACAGCATGGATACCCTATCCATAGTTTGTGACTCTTGGTATTTACATGGAGTAAACAATACTTGTCAAACACAAAGTAAAAGTGGCTCCGGGCATTAATGGTTAATAAATAACTACTTTGTCTTTTCACAGACACATCCAACCTTTTTTTTCTTTCTTTTTCTTTAAAAACAGAGAATATGGAAATCAAACTTTTTGGAAAGCAGAATCAAGTGAATACACAGCAGAAACAAACTGAGGATACAGAGTAAACCGGTGGAAAAGTCTCCATGGTTTTTCCCTCTCTAACACAGCACTCTTTGCAATTTTCCTGACTTGTGTGCAAAATTTATCAGAGAGCAAGAGATAAAAAAATAATGGAATAATCCCCTTTTCAATTTGGATTAAATAATGAATAAGCAGAAATACAGTATGTTTAACATTAAACTAATGTTTCTCACTCAGGTGTCAAATTTCATTTTTTTCTAATTTCTTTTAATGCCTTACGTTTTCTATGCTCTCTTTTTTCCACTCAAAAAGCATTTAAAACAAGCGTCTTCAACAAAACTGTTTGTAAAGGGACGGCACATTGTAGTGGTTCAGCTAAGCGTTTAGTCCATTTCACATGCATCACAGGAAAATGTTAACTATCACAATCTTAGCATGAAAGAAACATACTTTTACCACATCTCATTTTACTGTGCAAAACTAAAAGGGCATACTAGTTTGAATGTGTTTAAGACCCACATACTGGGAATATTTTCTGCAGAAATTGAAGATATTGTTTCGGCTGATTTTCTGTATCTGACAGATACCTTTATTTATTTTTCTTTATAATTGCAATTCAAACGTACACCGTTCTACCATTTAAAACACTTTACCCTTAGCTACACAAGCATCAAGTTATATAGTAGGATCACAAGCATGCGTAGCTGACAAAACTTTTATGTTTTGTCTCCTATAGTCTATGTGCATTGTTTTATGTCTGAATGAAATGCAAAACATGTATCTGGAAAAAACTACCAGTTGGTTTCCGAGCACTCCTGGAAATGTTGGCAGCCCTATCTTATTCCTCCACATGGGCTGTTGTTTTCCTGTCGGCTTATCGACAAACCTGACTCACTGTTCTCAGCTGGTCAAATGAGTTTCAGTGACAGACGAGGTCTCCTCTTTAAACAAAGGGGGGCGGAGGTGAATTCCAATAGTGGAAAGTTTGTAATACTATACAGAATCAAATGGCAAAATAAAAGCGAAAAAGCAAAGTGATTCTGCCTCATCACAGCGGTACACTGAACTCATCTCATTGCTTAATCATTGTGATGTACAATCACAATAAGGGGCAGTACAAATGGTGCCATAAAGACAATAATGACTAATAGTGTGATGATCTAAAAAAAAGAAATCCTTCCTGAAATAGGGAGTCTGAGAGATACTATCATCAACTGGAGAGCAGGTCTGTCTAATCAAGATGGCTCGTAATGTAGAATTGTTCCCCTGTGGTATTTCAGCTCAGGAAGTAGAGAACGAGCCAGCGAGCAACAGTCATTCGTGTCTCACAAACCATGGAAACAGGCAAAGAAGAAAACAACTTTAAACTCTGTCTCAGTGTTTTCCCTCTATCTTTGATCTTAGCCTGCTGGTGGCTTCGGCCCCTGGGGCAACTGAAGACTTGGCCCTCTGTCAACTCACAAGTGTTTATTATAAATGTCTGAGAAATTAAAGCTACATTTCCTTTAAATGGATTTGATAAGGTGGGAAATTATGGCACGTACAGTTATTTTCATTGGGGTTTTTTTTTTTGTTGTCACTATTGCCATCAGTTCTCGATAACGTTTTACTCACTGGTCTTAAGACTCTTTCCCACTAGACAAAAAAAACCCACTAACCTCCACCGACATCTGGCTTTTGTCTTTAGTGGGAAAGGTTACAATCGACATTCGTTCTCGGGACAAATGACTCCACAGTAGTCACAGGTTCTTATCGGCTCCAGGCCCGATCGGCAGCGATGGAAAAATGACATCCGAGTGAACACGCTAATTTTCGGCCCTTTTACTGGTGTGATAATGCCGTGAATAGTTAATACATAATAAGTAAAAATCAACAGGGATTTTGACAATTATAATAATTTATTAACGTACAAAACATACAATTTCTATGCTCTCCTCAAAGCCACCAGACCGCTGTATTCATGACATCGAACGTGACACACCAGAAAAAAAACAGAATTGCATACTTGTCTACTGGCAATGGGAAAGGATTCTATCACCTATTTTAGCGAGTTTTCCCGCATTTAAAAAAACTGAATATACGCGGCAATTTGTGGAAAAAGGGTATTTTTGAGATTTTGGATAAAAGAGCAGCACTACACACACACATTTACAGTAGTTTCAGCTTTTACATACTGCAAGTCAAATTGAATCCAGTAATCTGAACCACATACAGTAATTGGTAAAAAGTGAAGTGAAAATAAAAGTGAATTTAAAGTTTAAGGGAGTTACCCAAAATGTCTATTGCTTTAGTCAACTGGATGCTGGTTCATAGTGCATAGTGGCCGACTGTACATTACTGTACATGCATGTGCACACACACGGTTTGGTTAAGCACTTCATCTGTTTATGTATTCAGGTACAAGTAAATATGGGGACCGTCAAACTGAAAGGACTCACCAAAATCCTTGCAATAGTGTGATGAATAGTTTACAAGGATTTGGATTTTACTTGATAGCTTATGCAAAGCTGAGCCACACAGAGCACCACTATAAGCAAAACTGTGTACAGTATGTCGGTACATCCTTGTGAGATGTACCAGGAAGCAGCTAAGCAATGCAATGGCATGTTTATGCAAATGCTGTGTGTTGTAAAGAAAAAGGTTTTGATTTGAATTTTCCTTTAATGCACCAGCCAGGCCTGGCAGCTTTACGGTTTCCAAACTCCCTTTGATGAACCAAGGTCTAAGCCATATCCAGCAAGCTTCTATTGTGAAAAATACCCACTATTTTGCAAAATAACCTAGCCAGAATTAAGCACTCTTTGTTCTGTCAGAGGATAAATAAATGCCTTTGTGTTTTGTGAAGATTATGTTCAAATCTGCAGACTGGCCTTTTAACCTTGATAACATTATTTCTCCATTGCAACTTTAAAAGGCATACAGGACATAACAGTCACATGTCAAACACCCTGCGACACGACTCATTTGCTATCTTTTCCACCCATATAGTGGTATTTGTATCAACTATAAACTGCCTGATTGCCAACATTGCATTTTCTTGAGTCCACAACAGCCATAACGTACAAGAGACAAGCCGCTGGCTGCGGTTAACGTTTCAGGGTCACCTTGTATAGAAATATGTACCAGCACGAACTGTTGGTACACATGTGAGAACCATTAGTTATAATGAGGGCAAAAAAAGAAGTGCCAAAGTATAAATGAGTGCATTTCACAGCAGCATTTCACATAACCCCAACAAAAAACATTTTGAATATTATCATTTTTACTTAAACACACGGGAGGTAATGTCAGCTTAATGACTGTGTTCTGCAAACTACCTGGAATGGGCCATCTCGGAGGAAATCTGACATTATATGAACCAATAAAGCGAAATCTAAATAAACTACTACATGCAGTACGTGTATTACGTGTATCCACTCGTGTTTACGCAGTACAGCACAGTTCTTAATTCCTTAAAAAGCTGGTCAATGTTTCGGGGAGATCTACAAATCATTACTAGTCCACAGATGAGCATCTGGTTAATAATATGTACTGAGAGGACAGAGTTATTGTTAAGAGGAAAACACACCTTACACAATAACTACCAGAGCTGTCACTAAAGCAGGCCACTGTCCTTGATTTAAAAAAATCTTATATATTTTATTACTATTCAGGGAGGGACTGAAAGTACACATATGGTGTAGGTATTAATTAGTAATTTTATATTGGTATTAAATAGTTTATAGTGTTTTATAAGTATTGTTTTTTTTAAGCTCCAGTAACTCATTTCAAACGCACTTAAATTGCTTTTGTGGTTCTTGACAATTAATTAGTGGAGACCTGAAATCGATGTTGCTATAATATTACTAGATACACTTCTGCTTTTTTTTTTTTTTTCTACTAAAGTGCTCTTTTAAATGTGTTATAGGTTTACAGGTCACAGGAAGCTATAAGCCAATTTCCTGCACTGTGCACGCAGAGAAACAAAGAGAGAGGGCACAGACAGAACAAGCCCATAGCAATAGATCAGAAAAGTGAATGTACAAACTTTTGTGATGTATGAAAATAACGCAAGGACTTCATTTGAACTTTAAAGGTCTGACTTAGCTGCAGCTCATAGACACACACACGCACCACTCACAAAAACGCACGCGCACAAAATGCAAGTGGATGTAAAACATGAAATCAGAGCAACGTTTTAATGCCACTGTTTATTCACTTTGCAGCAGCTAGCCAAATTAAAGCTAATTTAACGTTATTTATCAAAGCTTTCAACGACGCCGCTTTAAGCTGCCGCCACACTTTTAGCAAAGGCAGTTATGTAACTCCGAGCTCAATTCGTAATTAACAAGGCAAACATATATTGGAGTTGGTGAAATGTAAAATACGTCAAGTGCGTCTGTTACAGGGGTCTGACTGTGGCACGAGAAAAAAAAAAGTTGAGGCGCCGCTGGTTTTTTCAGCCTCAATTCAATCTCGCCCGTGAAATCTGTGGCCGCTCGCGCAGCGCAAAAGAGGCTGTTAAATATCACCGTTATTGTATTTAGAAAACTAACTGGACTTTACCTGCGAGATGTCATAGCAGTCTCTGAAAGCTGTCAAGTGTCCACAAACGTTCCCCTTTCGCCTCTGCTCAGTCGCTGTGAAGAGTGAGATCTGTTGAACCTGCGTGTCGAGCTGCACATAACTACACGACACGGCTTCCGGTGGTTGCCTTCAAAACAAAAGCCTCGTTTTGTAGGCTCGTTTTAAAGAGGTGTATTTTTTTGTCAGATGTGAACAATTCCTGTTCGTATTATCTTTTAATATTATTTTCTGTATATAGTCCGACTTCTCCACTTCTATTTATTCAGATTACATTTTTAACGTAGTTTTTCTGGTCTAAAAACAAGTAGTGAAAAGTCACGAGGAAATACAAGTTTGCACACAGTATTGCAGACTATTAACATCATCTATTAACGTCAAACTAACTTGAACGATTTCGCAGTGTTTTGATAGCACAACATATTGTTGTTGTAGCCAACTATCAAGGCTATTTAGTTTACTCCTACTACTTCTTTTGTCAAATGACAGTTTTACACTTTTATTTTGAACGACAAGCTTCGTTTCCTGTTCTGACTAACCCTAGCTGCCTTGATGCATCTACAGAGAACACTGTTAAAGTTCCCTGGCATTGTCAGATTAATATCAGAGGCTTCATAAAAACCTAAAATTAATTAAATATGCATAAATAATAACATTCTACATAACTTCTAATTGTCTGGGTCATTAGAGAAGCTGAAGCTGGGGCACACCCACAACCGCACACCTGTGACTGTATAGGATAACTGTTAATTAATTAACGAGCCAAAACAAAGCACAGCCATGTTGTTTAGATGCTGTCCATGCTGTAACGTGGAAGAATGGAATTTAATTAGGCTAAAGGTTAACTATCAGTACTTGCAAAAAATTGAAAGACCTACATTTTTAGTATTAACTATGATAATGATGTTAACCCAATGACAAAGCAGCAGGACAGTGTAGGCCAATAGCTTATATAATAAAATGAAAATAAAATGAAAATAAAGAAACTGCTAGATTAAATTAGATTTTATTTCGACCATATATATATATATATATATATATATATATGTGTGTGTGTGTGTACAAAATATATAGGAAACAAAACAAGAATACCCAGCAAACATATACAGCAAACTCTCAATAAAGATATTTAAGTATTTCATGTGAATACTTAATACTAGTATCAAGTCCAACTGCTTAAAAAAATAAAATGTAATCAATACTCCTAATGTTAATCATAATTATTCTAACTTTCCGCCTCAGTGTTCGCCATACACACATCTCAATCAACAACTTTTACACGTGTGTACTTTTAGTATAGGGTACTGGGGAAAAAGACTGGCTCTTAGTATTTAATTCGCCAATTTTTTTTCCATTTACTTCTTTTATTTTCACCAATGATGCAATGGTAATTAACGTTCAAAAGAGATGATGTGTTACTCTATATACTAAACTGTAGATCAAAAATGTGTCAGAAAAAACATGGTAACAGGAAGCCAATCCGGGCACTCCAAAACACAAGGTAATGTAACAGCGAGGAAGGAAATATCAGAAAGCCTTTATTGCAGTGGCTAAATCATTAAAAGGATTCAATATGGATTGATTTGTGCAGTGTTTAGCTATTGTAAAGCTCTGCTATTGTCTTGTGAGCGATAAAGCAGGTCTATATATACATATATATACACACACCTCCTCCTGTTATACCCTCTTGATGGGACAGCCTTCCAGCTCTGGAGCTGGTGGTGGGGGGGGAGGAGGAGAGGCAGCGCAGCATTGACGTCACCAGCCTGTGGTTATCAGTGGAGGTTAATCTACTGGGGGATGGCTGGGCTTATGCAATTGTCTGTGAGCTCACAGGCTTCACATCTATGGATTTGTTTTTCCACTGTTTGACCCAGTGTGCTGCTGCAGCCTACAGACTAACCCTGAGATGATGGAGAGGGAATTTCGTCTCTCTGTGGCATTTCTGTTGCCAGAGTCGATGTGTTTTTTTCTCTGCCAAATGCAATGTGCTCCAGGCAGGATACATGGGTTTGAACATAGGGTGTATTGTCCGGGTGTGATGAGCAGTTTAAATGATCCTGTCGCACAATGGGAGGGCTTTAGTCTCTGATCGATACATAGTGGGAATTGATGAGGAGGGTGAGAAATAGCTGAATATTGGAATAACACTGAGTGCACATTTAGTGTTTAATAGCCTACTAAATGGGATTGATACAAGACTGAGGGACTCGAAAAACAAAGTCATTACTATTTATTGGCTGGCAGAGATCCCCCTTTGTATGTCTTGTGTTGGTTTCAAGGATTATGGAAAACAATTTTTGTGCTGCACCTACAGGCACATATTTTAGGAGATAAATGGGGGATATTAGCTCACTTTGACTTCTGCATGTGTCTGAGAAAAAGGTCAATCAAGTTGTGTTTTAGTGTCTGTGTGTGTCGGGAGTGGGATTAGAAATAGTCTTGACCTTAAACATTGTAATCATAGCCATTAAAAATGCTGCCTTGGCGATAATGGAAAAACAATCAGGGTGTTATAACTTTAACCTCAGAGCTTTAAGGTGAAGTTTTGAAGTGAGCTCTAAATGACTGTATCAGAGAATGTTACCCTGGCAACCAGAATGTAAGTTTTCTATTGTGATGCAAGTGATGGGATTTGGTCGGCATTGATTTGCATGATAGACATTGATGATACAATATGGAGAAAAATTTAATTATTCTTAAAGAATGCTTTAAAGGAACATGCAAATTTGACCAATCGTGTTTACATTTTTGATGGCTATTTTAAATGTATGCTATACAGTTTTAGGTTTTGGGATGTATGTTCCTTGCAGCCATACACTTTCATGTAGTATGAAAATCAATTCCTAGACTCTTAAAACTGAAAAACTTTTTTGTTGTGGGGGAATGCAGTTTATGTGCACATTCATTTTGGAAAGACAATAATGAAACTCACTTTCACACCATACAGAAATGGATGCCTGGAAGAATAGAACAAACACATTTCTAAAACAAAATAGTGGGGTTTGCTCATTGATTAACTGATGTAAAGAATACATGATTTGTGAAACTATAGCAGTGGTAAAGTTAGATGTGGAAAAGGTGTGACGAGGTTCCTGCACTGAAACATTCACTTTTTATCACCGTGCAGAATGGTGTCCTGTTGAGTCTACGAGGGACAAAAAGACTCAAGAGCACAAAGCCTAGTTTCCCACCCATGGGAATGGAAACCAGGATGTCCCCTCTACCCCGAGGTGGCTGCTTCTATAGGCTGGTGGCCTTTGACCCCTTTTTGCCTTGAGACTTGCAAATGTGCCCGTACAAAGATTGAAAAAAATCTGGAAAGGGAAACAAAGAGGACTTATACTGCGAGTGACGCAGCCGGACAGCTGGAGCCTCGTCAGAGAGAAAGAACTTTTATTACCATGTGG
Source organism: Bovichtus diacanthus (assembly GCA_943590825.1). Lineage (NCBI taxonomy): Eukaryota > Metazoa > Chordata > Actinopteri > Perciformes > Bovichtidae > Bovichtus > Bovichtus diacanthus. The sequence goes on from CALSBV010010214.1 coordinate 8,133,111, forward strand.
ACATAAAAAGCTGTGAGAGAGGAACTTTATTTCACAAAAGGGGGTGAAATGTAGTTTGGGGCGAGGTCTTTTATTTTAAAGAGAGTAACTGTCCAACGCTTTTAGAAAACATTCTCAGAAGATCATTCAGTGATTTTCTAGGAACAGTTTCACAGATGATGTCGTGGACTCTGGGGCCTGTGTTTGGCTCAGGAAGGTCTGATGAAATTTCATCCAGAGAGGGCCTGACTTTGTTGCATAATTCATAACTCCACTTTGACCTTTGAACAAACTGCATTCCCCAACATGTGTTAAAACGACACATCTGAAAGCGCTCTGGCTGCCTCCGAGCTTCTTGCTTCTGCAGCTTTTTCTCAAAGCCAGTAGGTTGCTCAACACGCAGATCAAAATTAGCTTTCTGTGAATCCTGTGTCCTCCGAAACACGTTTCCCTCTCAGCCTCCTTAGCTCCCCTGGGTGTCACCCAAGCAGTGATCCTCTATTTCATTATTTGGTTCCATATATGGATGTCCTATTTTGTTTAGATTTTCATTCCTGCAAAAACCCTTTAATCAAACTACTTATGCTTATTAACTTGAAAACGATCTTTCCCCAGAAGGATCCCCGACAGAGCGAAACTATTTCATCTACACCATTTCATAGTTTTAATTAACACAACACGAGATGCAGTGTCCTTCTCTGTCATTAGCAAGGAATAAATTAAACTCGTTAAATCTGCAGGCTTAATGAAAATGCTCAAGACAGATTTGGGATGTACTGCATGATGTATGAAGCTGTGTGTAGCTTTTTTTTCTCTTGAATTCCAGCCTTTCAATTAACAGTGATAGAGATTGCTGTAGGTGATTTGAATTATAAGAAGTAAATATCACTGTAGCCAGGAAGGCTGTTTATTGATGTGCGCGTGAGCACGGCGACTTCATTTGCTTTTGATTCCGAAAAACACCGCTTGTCTTAGAGGTTTCCATCAAAAAATGTGAGCAGAAACCGCTTATTAAGACAGAACACAGATTGAAGTCTACACTTGTGATTGCTTCTATATATGCAGGTGCCTGGAAACTAACAATGAATAGCAGACTGACGCTGTGAATTCATTAGATACTTGAGCTTTCCCACCAAATTGCACATAAATGATTGCAATTTCAACCGATCTAAACCTGGAAATATATAGAAAATACCCCGGGGTCGTCTCTCTTTCCTTCGACAAGCTCTTTCATTACATACAGAAGTTACACAAGAGTGCACCGTCACTGACTTTGACATGAATAAAATATTATTCCATTATTAGTGTTGAACGGGCCTTGGGTAAATGAAAAAGATACGAGACACTAAGTTCCACTTAACCACATCTCATGGCCTTCATCATGATTTGCTTGGTCGTCATAAGATGGTTCAATTGTCATCATGTGATCTAAGTGCGGATCTTTAGTTACTTGTGAAGGCAGGTATGTGTGGAGAGGAAGGTCGTAGACCTGGTTTAAGGCAGTGACTCTCAAAGCGAGGTCTGTGGCACTGTGCCAGGAGGTCTATGAAATAATTTGGTAATAAAAAATAGTTTTTAAGTCGTAATTTAGGTTTTAGAATAGTCCCAATGGCATCTAAGAGTACGACATGATAGTAAAGGTGGGTTTAATGGGTGTTACGATTATGAGGTGGTCCTTGGAAAATGTTCTCCCCTGTAAAGGATCCCCCGGCCCCAAGAAGTTTGAGAGCCCCTGGTCGATGGCGTCTTAGGTCATATGACAACTGAGCGTAGTCCACGCCTTTGTCTCCTCTAGGCTTGACCACTGTAACGCACCTCTCATCGGGATTACTAGCAAGAACATCCAGAAGCTGCAATACATCCAAAACAGCGCTGCTAGGATCCCGGTGAGAGCGCGGAAGTACGATCACACCCATCCTCAAATCACTGCCCTGGCTCCCGGTCCCACTCAGGATTGAATATAAAATATCACTTCTCACCCATCACTGTATTCACGGAAATGCTCCCTCCTACCTCAGAGAACTGCTGACCCTACAAACCTCCAAAAGAGGCCTCCGCTCTGGAGGGGCTGGCCTGCTCCATGCCCCCAGGACCAAGCTCCAGACCATGGGAGACCGAGCCGAATGCTCCGCTGCTCCCAGACTGTGGAATGCTCTTCCGGACCATCTGAGGACACCACAGACTGTGGATGCTTTTAAAAAAAGGCCTAAAAACCCATCTTTTTAACAGAGCCTTTGTCTAGTTTTTAACCACCCATTATAACTTGTCTGTCTTTAATGTTTTTATTCTGATAGTCCTTTTAATATTCTGCTCTATCCTTTTACTCTGTAGCTCTTTGTTTACTCAAATGAAAAGTGCGCTTATAAATAAAATGTATTATTATTATTATTATGAGCCAACTCCATGTACTGACTCCATGAGAAGCGGTTTAAAGATCATGAAAAAGTTAACCTTGTGTTGAAATTATTTCGTCAAACTACTATTCCCATGATTTTCTGCAACATCAGATGTGGAAATGTGTCAATAACAGATACCGTCTCTGAGAATAAGGCTGATGATATTTGAGATTTCTTCTCACTGGAAACAAATTCCATGAAATCCAGGAATGATTTGACCCGACTGACAAGTATCGCCTTCGCATCCAAAGCCTGATGCAGCTCATTGCTCTGAAGCATCTGCACATTCTTCCTCAGCGGGTTGACAGCTCTGGAAAAGCTAGTAAGTGGACATTGAGCCAAGATTTTTTTTTTCCAACAACAATTTCCAAATTTCAAGAATGCAATTTAATCTTCAATGTTTTTTTTTCACTGTAGTTTTTTTTTTTTTTGAGTCACTACCACATCCATCATCCTTGTGCGATAAATACTCGAGAACCAAATGTGTATTAATCCACAGCTGAAAATAGTCCCAAAAAATGAACTTTTTTTTCCTCCTGTTTGAGTAACGTTTGCTAAAAACGAGCACCCAGCTGCTTTAGGAAATCACTGAGCCTTTAAAAACATTTATGTTCAAAATGGATTTGTGTTTTTTTTTGATTTACATCTTCAGTAGGAGCATTGAGCTCGGGGGCCCGGAGCCACAGAAAGGGAAGTTAGAAAGCAATGAGAGACAAACTAACACATTGTTGCTATTGATGTTGGTTTTGAGCAAAAACGCAAACTCCAGGCGACGAGGAAATCAAGACGGCTGACACGGAGGGGCTCCATTTGGTTGACATTTTATTTCATGGTGGTAGGAACACAAGACAAAGGTCATAAAGTTAGTAATGTTCAGGTCATGCCACTCTTACTCGGTGCACTGCCTTTTGAGGAGGTCTGCGCAGTCAGAAAGTAGTTTACAGAGGCCGGACATGGAGGGTCATCCACATGTAGACATAAATAAGGAACAGAAAATAAGATTCAAAAAACAGTAAATAGAAGATTTTTTGTAAAAAGCCAGAGGGGACATTTGCAGAAGCCCCCTGGGAATTTTTTTTTTTTTGTGTATGAGCATTATTACTAATATAATTATCATCATTATTATGTATTACTCCTTTACATTATGGGGATGAGGCTAATACACTGGCTAAAATAAGGAAACAGTTATATGGATGACGTCTTCGTCACCTGCTCAGAGTCGAGGTGACCGGTTTTTAAGGCAAATAGTTTCCACCCAAACCATAGACTGCAATTGTCTTTATCGTTCTCGAGTCCATCCAAATACACAGGGATCGCTCCTTTATTAATGTTGCCTCCCGAATGGATCAAATTCAAAGAACAGTGTGGTAAAATAAGACCGGTCCAAGGTTAATAGAGTGAGCGTTGGAATTTAAAAGGCGTCTCGACACCAGAAGAGGGTTTCCTGGTCTGGTGTGGACACTCAACAACACAGTTATAGCTTCAGGGCTATCCCTCCCCCGTGTACATAAGTATATCATCGCGTGGGCGGAAAGACAAGTCAGACATGGTTCCAGTGTATATTACTAAAAACATAAACCTCCACAGATAACACATTTGCTAAATTCACACTTAAAAATTGCAGGGCTGTACAAAAACAAGTCCTTTGATGATTTAAGAAGAAAAACATAATTAAGAACTTAGGAAAGAAAAGAAAAAAAAAAAATGAAAAGAAAAAAATAGCACAAGACCATTTGATACTCAACCACGCACAGGCATGATTTTGTCTCAGAGTATTGCCAAAGTTCTCATATCAAAACAAGTGTCCTTAAGTCAGTCTTCGCAGCGTATTGTGGTTGAGCGAAGACGACTCCACCGCGTTGCATCAGTTCACTGAATGTTACAGAATTCGCACTAGTAATACAAACCCATGCGTCACTATGTTAATTTGCAAGTACTGTAGGATTATGCATCTTTTCCCATTTTTGCGGATGTTATGGCTTCAAAAGGTCACAACAACATCACAGTCTCTCTTTCTTTCAACAGCTGAAAGAAAAAGACTCCTCCAGGAATGCATCTAGATCAAATGCGAAAAGAAATGAAGTCTCAGGCAGAGTTTTTGAAGCTTTTTTTTTTTTGTTTTGTTTTTGCTGACGACTGTTTGACGGGACATTCCCAAGAGTGTTAGCTCTCCCCATGACAAGATCTCTGCTCGCCTCCTTTCCGTCTGTCCTTCTCTTCAGTCTTTGATTTCAGCACCTCCTTAAGGTCAGATATGGTAACAACTCTTCCCCTAATGCACCATTCAAGGTCCTGCAAAACTAACTGCTCCCAAGGAAAAAAATTAAAATAAAAAGACCAAAAATAGATACAGGGATTGAACAAATATGAAACATTATTCCGAGCTCAGTGGAAATAAGAGAAAAAAAAAAAAAGGGAACCTTTTTATAGTCATTGCAAACAAACAAACCCCCAAACAGTGATATTTTCCAAATTATAAAGTTTTTTTTTCTTCTTTTTTTTTTTTAAACCAAACGTAAATAAAAGAAAACAAAAAACCAGATTCAAACCCACACTGCAGAAGTGCATGCATTTATAGTGGTCATCATTAGTTCATCTGCGGATTGTAGAACAGAACGCACAATAGTACATGAGAAGCACAATTCTCCCAAGAGAACCCATCTTACATATTCACAGTCTCAGGTATTATTTATATACTCTATATTTATAACATTTATTCATGTCTTGATTTATGACTAATGATATGCGAGTCATTGTGGAACGCAGCGCTCTCTCCGTCATGTCGGCTTGCAGTGTTAGTGAGTCATATTTCAAAACTAAAGGCTCTGATGGGATTCAGATTGAGTGGAGAGTTTTTTCTTTCATTTTTTTTTTTTTTGGCGCTATGAGATGGGGGTTGATGGAGTGGTTTCGACTGTGTACTTTCTCACTGTAGCAGCTTGACTGATATCTGAAAAGTCCCATTAGGAAAATACAGTGGGCTACCGGGGCTGATTACAGAGTTTCTTGTCTAGAGTTGCCAGCTGGCTGCAGCATCAAAGAGCCACAGCGTACACTGCGTCCAGCTCTCACGGGGGAATGTATGTCTATCATGGATGTACAGTATAGGCCATGCTTGGGGAATGTGGACGATAGATATGGCACCAAGACAAGGCAGTAACCAGAGATCATCGGCGAGCAAGGTCCACCAGTGTTCAAGTAATGAGCGAGGAAAAGGAGCAGGCTTTTTTCTTTTTTTTTTTTTTTTTTTTAAGTTGGCGTTTGTTTTAAAACAACAAAACTGACAAGAATAAAAGATCTCCTTTTCACAGAGACACCTGCTTTTAAGAAAAAAAAATAAAAATGACGGGGCCAGGGCAGTAAAGAAAAACAAAGTATGTTCTGTTTATGGAGGTGCAGATAAAAAAAAAAAAAAGAAAAATATATAAAACAAAAATTAAAACAACATATTTATTTTCTTTCCATATAAAAAGCGATGAAAAGTATACAAAAATAGAAAATAATTACAGCAGGAGACATGGGCGCTATGGAGGGAGCGAGTGGGAGGGTTTCTTTTTTTCTCCGTTTTTTCTCATTATTTTGTCTCTGCTGGGTTATTTGGCGGCGGAACAGTGTAATATTTTGGGGCTGTTTAAGGCGTCTTCCACCAGGTGGAGCTCCACGCCGTCCACCACCACGTCCTTGATGCAGCCGACAAAGCCGGTGCTGTAGGCCTTGGGCAACCGACGGGCCACCGCCAGCTCCTCCAGACCACCTGAGGGGAGACGGGGGCAGAGTTAATACAGGAGGAATCAGCTACTGTACAAAAGGAAACAACGGACATGCTAAATGCACATTTAGGTGTTTATTTTACTAACGTTGTGTAATTGCGTCTGTAGATTTCTCCAAAAGCTAGCATTACGTAATGCCTCATTTGCATATTTAAACATTGAATTTCAGAAAACTTGTAATAGAAAAAATGATTGTCTTAATATAAGTAATGAAGTGAAGAAGTGTGATGGTGGTCTATGAGTGAATCCTTTTTTACCCTAGTCTGCTGTAGTGTCTCCCCTTAAAGGGCTACTGCAGTTATTTAGCATAACTCTAGTCTCAAAACCTTCATTTCCCATAATACATCCGTAGGCCCTCCAGGACACATCTTACAAACTCCATGCTGCATGATATAATCATCAGGGTGAAGACATTACAGTTACACAATTATATTTTCACAGAGTGCCTCTTTAAAGATCCAACACCAGGATAAAAGGTTGGGATTTAAGAACAAAACTAGACCTTGTAAATGCCATCAAAATAAATATATTTTGGTAGAAAAATGTATTTCTGGTACTAAAGTAGTTACTTGTCTTTGTATTTCTTTTTTTTTTTTTTTAGCGCGATGGCACCAGCGGATGTACATGACAGGCTGACACTTTATTTGTCAAACCACCATGATCAAAGGCAGAAAGGCAGAAAGGCAGAAAGCCTGCACGCCAGCCAGAGCAAGTTAAGATAGACGAGAGTGAAGGTTCTTTTAATTTGACACGGTGCATGAAGTGCTCAAAGTGTGCTACAAATGAAAGGTGATGACACGGTGTGAAATTATATACACCTAACGTCCTCATTATTTCTAATTTGTTTCCATCTTTAGTGCAAAGCGCTCATTGCTGTGCTGTGAACTCTCCAGGTACAAGCTGCCCATCAAGTAGTGCATTCAGGACGGTTTACTGCTTTTTCTTAAAGTGTGAGTTCCTTTGGGTGCTGCACTTTTCACTTTGGTAACCACCCACTTCTTCCTCTATTTATTCCAAACAAACCAAGGACATGAAATAAACCATTTTCTGTGCGTCTGATCGTTTTTTTTTCCCAGGAAAAGACAGGTTGCAAGTGAAATAACAAATGGAAAAGGGCCAAATTACTCCACTTGAAACTACTTTCTATCAAAAAAGTAGTCCCTTTAAAAAACTGTTGGCAGCATGTTATGGGACACTGTTTCTGAAGAGATGTTGATGTTCAATTTTATTTAAATAAAATATTTCAGTGCTGTGAAATACCAAACACCATTCAGTTCCATGGCCAACTGCAAGTCTGGATACTTCACCACAAGAGATTAGAGCTGCAACAATAAATGTTTGGCCACCCCAGGATTACTCGATTACTATTTGGATAATCGATTAATCGTTAAAGTCATTCTTTAATGCGAAAATGGCAGAAAAGGCTTTTTTTCAGCCTCTCAAATACGGAGATTTCCTGCTTTTCTCTGTTTTATATCATATTAAACTGAATATCTTTGGGTTTTGGACATTTAAAGACATCACCTTGGAGATGGACATTTATTACTACTTCCTGACCAAACGATTAATCTAGAAACTAATCGAAAGTTAGTTCCTTTATTTGAAGCCCTACGTAAAATAAGTGGAGAAAACTTTTATTATTTGTCAAAATGAGCCTTTGATGCACTTGTGAACTGGATGTAAATTGACTCACTAAAGTGTTTTATCTATCAGTCATAGAAAGTTTAAAAATGGAAATCTCTTAATATGAAAATATCATGGATTTGTACTTCAAAGCAAATGTTTCAGCCCCTTGTACTTTCCATTTCGCTTCAACTTTACTGCACTTTTCCTTCTTTTTCAAATCATCCAAAGCTCCTTTTTTCTTTTCTTTTTTTCAAATTTTTTTTAAACAAAGTCTCATAACGTCCTTTTGTGGAGACTTGATGACCTAATTGCAGAGTGTGTGGCTGCCTACTTTCTCCTTTTGACGATGTTTTGAGCTTCTCTTTTGAGCCAGCACAGCCAAAGTAGTCATTAGTGTCTTTCTCAATAAATCAGCGTGAAACGTCTTTATTCAGAATTTCATGAGATCCGTTCTTACTGGGAGAGCGACTGACCTTAGCTTTTACTTGTTTTACCTGGCTGCCATCCCTGCTCTCTGTCTCCCTCTCCGTTATCTACACTGTCAGCATCCTCCTGCATCCTCCTTCCCTCTTCGCTTCATGTTAGTCCAACTCCATTTCACCCATCTCTCCTTCTTATCCCTGTTTTCTCTTTTTTTAATCTGTCAAACTGAGAGTTCACACCCCCGTCGAGCTCTTTACATCCCCTGTCCCGGCCCCCTTTAATCGGATTGCGCGCCTCAGAATCGGGGATCGACAGGGCTAATTTCATGCAAGTTACAGATGAATTAATGATGAACAGTCAAAAGGGGATTTAAAAAGGAGAAGGGCTCACAACGGGAGGGCTGTGTGAGGATTATGTATTCTCGATGCAGGGCTCAGCACCTGTTCCACTGCTCTGCCTCCCTGTGTGTGTTTGTATACGTGTACCCGAGCACACCTCTACATGCGCCGTGTCTCCTTAAAGTCACTCAGGCTGCTTCTCCACTCAAAGAAAAAGTCGGACTTTATTTCAATGTTACTTTCTTCCGAATGTTCAGTCCCGCCGCGCCGCGTGTGTTCTTTCAAAGCACCATTTCTCTGAGCCAAGTTCGGACCAAATTGAAGAGGTAGATAACAAGGCCGGCTTTGGTCATTTTCAATTCGGGAGAGCAGACAACTTTTCAGTCAGATAGCCTTTCATTTCTCAACTCAATACCTGAATAGGCTTGGAATTTCTTTTTTGGCCAAACCGCAATCGCTTTGCCCTGTCAGAGACTCTGCTTATCCTCTGCAATGCCAATGAGTTCATTGCTCATTTTTTGGCAGCCTTCTACCAGTGGCCAGGATGAAAGAGTACTACCGAATTACAAGTGTTCCCTTGACTTGATGTATGGCATTTCTTCTTTTTTTTTTTTTTTCTTTACATGTGTGGGTACCTACCCAGCCACAGCGCTCCGTCTGTGTCCAGCTGTGTTGCTGCCAGAGGCGACGACCCTGTTACCGCTGCCTCATTGCCGACCTGTAGAGAGCCGTCTCTAAGTGCTCTGAGGAGGAAAAGAAGAAGAGAGAGATGCCGTTAGAAGTCGCCTCTGATGCATGCATGTCATAGTGAATAGCTGTAAATTGTATTTAATCTCGAGCATCGAGACTCCATTGCTCCGCTGCCAGCACGCTAAGCACTCCCATAACTGCCTTTGCCAAGCAGCGTTCTAAATGTGCCTGTCCACCAGCAAACAGATGCCGTGAGAGCACCATTCATTTTAGGTGGCTCGGCGCCACGCATTAGCACACACTTAAGAATTGTGACGACGGGGCTAATTTGAACCCATTAAAGTGGGTTTCCAACAGAGCGAGAGTGTCATTAAAGGCAAGCTGCAAACACAGATATCTATGTAAGTACGCGAGCTGCGCGCCACATGCTGCGATCTACACCATCATCAACATCCAAATTATGTCATCTCCCATCATCTCATGTGGTCTCCCTGTAAAGCCTGGGATGTTTGAAAACGGATGCAGTGGCTTTTCTTCGAGGATCGATTAGTCTTGCCTTACATGGTGAAACCAATCTAATTATCCCCCGTACTTCCATTCAGAGCCACGCCGAAAGCAAATGTTCGGCAGCGATAAAACAGAGATCCCGTGGAAGGTGTTAAGTGGGTCGTTTCAAAGTTCAAGCAGTTAATTTGTTTCTAATGAAGGAATCCATTAATGTGACATCACTGTGCGGGAAAAAAATATTTGTTTTTTTTCTACATCTGGAATGAGTATCCATGTACTGAACTAAAACCTGTGGTATTGTTTCCAATTTATGAGTTATTTATTTGTGTATACACTGTAGACAAATGCTATAGGTGCATGTAAGTATGTATATGTATAAAATGTCTACAAAACTGAATTAACATCGACCAATGGTAATTTGATGAATTGTCATTTTGATGGGAATATACACTAATAAAGCACGGTGTTAAATGACATGGTAAGAGCATAAGTTTGAGGAAAGAAGAGGAAATTTAGTTTTTAAAACCTTCATTATTTCAGCTGATTCCGTGCTGGCATATTGCATATATTAAGTCTTCAAAAATAGGATCAAAGAATGTCATGAGCATACTGTACGTATACAGTGTATGCCCTACTATGAATACTGTTGTGAATGTTATTCATTTATTTCCTGGATACATTTCTGATAATGTGCCAAAATGTGTTGGGATGTTGCTGCATGTTCTTCCATTTGAACATTCATTAATGTGTCTAAGCAATTTGATGCTTAATGCGTCATACTCATGCATGACCGGGCATGAAAATAACCCTAATATGAAACTAATCAGAGGCATCTCAGTGCAGGGGATCACTGTGTAGCATAGATATCATGCACGGCATCACACGGTTTGCAGCAACACAAATACAATATGGATTAGGCTTAATCCTGCTCTTACTGATCCCCGGCTACCTGCCATCTCCCGTCTCACCTGCTGGCCTTGATGCGTATCCAGCGGTTGGTGTTGACGCGCACCGAGGAGCGCAGCACCACAGGCTTGGAGCCCAAGTCGTACGTCATCTGGACGTGTCCGTCCACGATGGCCAGGGCGATGTAGTCAGAGCGCTCCACGCCCTTCCCGCTCCACAGCACCAGGCCCTGGGTCGACTCCGTCCGGATGCTCAGCTCAAATTTGTTCACCAGCAGAGCCTTCTCGCTAGGAGAACAGAAAATACATCATTTAGCTTTTTTGGGTCCAATTCATCAAAAAGAGGCCTAATCTTTGGTGTGGCTGACACAGCTCGGTTGGTGCTCGTGTCACGTGTAGTTGCATATGTGAAGCAAGAAATCACTGATGTTATCTTGAGGGTACATTACCCATCATTCAATGGCATATGGTTCTGTGAGCTTTGCAGCTCTTGCTCTGCAGCCTACCAGAGCTGCCGTGATTTTTAAGGATGCAGACTGAGTTTAGGGGTAGCAGGGGGCTGTTTTGCTATCAGCTTTCCTACTGAGCCTGTGCTGCATTGCTGCTCAGTGCTTCCTGTGTTGCTCTGTGTGTATGCGTGTGAATGTTTCTGTGCCGTTAAGGCAGCTGTTTGATCTCCAGTCCCTCGACTGCTACGAGCTGCGGGGGTGATTTGGATGCAGAGACTCGGCGACTTCCACATATCCGTAAGAGGCACTGTACGTCACTGTCACCGGCGTGTGAGGAAAATACACACGGCGATGTGCCTCTACGGTATGTGCGCGCACACCCTCACACAACCACTCCTGCATACAAACACACCGACAAAGTCCCTCTGCTCTCAGTGAGTCCTGCAGAGATGTATAGTCGACATCCAGAGAATCACACCTTCAAATTGTGTGTCTGTGTGCAATTGTGTGTGCATGTCTTCAATCAGCATGTGTGCAATTGTCTGCACATCTGCCAAATGGATCTACTTCCACCTTCTTCAAAGGGTATTCAAACACAAAGACAAAGACAAGGTGAGGACACGTACGACAAAGAACCAATGACACGTGGATTTGAAAAGAAACTAGAGCGGCACAGAGCTGGAGACAAAGATCAGACAAGACAGACGACAAGACAAAGGAGCAAGCATAGCAAACAAAGAGGCTCATGGGAGTACAAACAGGACAGGAAATGGGAGGGGGTAAAGAGAAACTGAGTATGGCAACTTCTTCTTACACTGTTGGAGTATTTCCTCATTTTCTTTTCATTAAGGAGCAAGAATAAGAAAGAGTGTTGGGGATGATATGTAACTTTGGAGTTTATTAACTGCTGGCCTAAGGTAAAGCGACTTAGACAGCTGCAGTAATGCTGGCTCACCTCAGCAGCAACGGGGAACGAATCAAGGAACACATTTCTGCTTCAAAAGCATGCTTAGGTTGGAAACTTTGACCCCCTTGATTAACTAAAACCGCTGAGGTAAACAGGAACAAAAATAAAGTATGATTCAAGAGAATCTGAGTTTTTTTCTCCTCCAGAGAGAGAAAAAAAACAACACAAATACAGCTCGGTGAACCCTCTCCTGGCAAACCCTCAAAGAGCTTACAGGGCCCAATAAATCTCCATCGGAGCGGCGTGTCAGTGATAAGGTCAAGGTTATTAAAAGTGCTGAATATATCATGAATAAAAAACAGCGTTCTCAATCTCATACACACCACTGACTTCACAGATAGCTGGTGGGTTGCTGGTTCTTTTTGTAAATAGAGGGATTTTTTAAAAAAAAAATTTTTTTTATCTACCTCTCATATGTATTGAAATTGTCAGAAAGGCTTTCCAGAGTGCTGGCCTGCATTTCAACTCTAGGTGGCAGTAGTGGTTAGAATAATAAAAAGCCATCAGGGAGGACAGCTACTGCAAAGAGGCTGGCTGGTTTTGTGCCCCTTATCAGAGCTCTGAACTTCAGAATTAATTGAGGCTCTTTGTGATTCGTATTGGTAACTCTATCTCAATAATGGGAACAATGCCGTCTCTGCGGAGGAGGGTTTAGCCCGGTAAGAGGTCGGGGAGGGGTTGTCTGGAGAGGAGGGGAGGATGAGGAGGCGAGAGGCGAAGTGGACAAGTCTAAAAGCTTTTTGAGAGACTCACCTCTGGTCAGATGGGTTCTCCAGAGACTCGGGACTTAAGGGAGCAGGGGAGAAAGTCAACGGCATGCAGAGTAAGCGCAAGAGGCCAGAAGGAAAGAAGGAAGGAAGGAAGGAAGGAAGGATGTTGTGAGCCCACTGGGCGACTCACATGGGTCTAGTTTAGACCTGGAGCTGCAAAAAAAGCATAACTTATTCGCTCTACTACAGTATCGACCAAGTCAACAGTCGATAACCACTGTTGTGTGATCATTTGAAGTGTGTAGCTTAGCCCTGATCACAACACACCCATAAAAGGAGGTTCTCAAGGGAACTGGTCGGATCAAGATGGAGAACTAATGCACCGAAAGGCCCTGGGATGAAGCATTTTTCTTTAAAGGGGACATGTGCTCATTTTCAGGTTTACACTTGTATACGAGAACATATGTATACATGCGTTAATGTTCAAAAAAACACTTTACTTCTCTCATACTGTCTGTTTGAATGTAACTGTATTCACCCTCTGTCTGAAATGCTCCTTTTTAGCGCCTGTCTCTTTAAGCCCCCCTCTGAAAAAAAAAAAAGCCCAGTCAGCTCTGACTGGCTTGCGAGAAAAATTGCAATGGTAGTTCTCAAGCCGTTGGTGGAGATATTTGTGAAATTTTTTTGTCTTATTTCATGGCTTGTGGGTTGCTAGGCACTGCAGATACCCATCCGATGTGCACAAGCACTGAAAAAGGGAGTTTTCCGTCATATGTCCCCTTTAAGCGCGAGCGCCAGGATTAAGTACACTCACGGTCAGTGTCCACACAGGTACAGAGGCTACTTTAAGTCAGCGTCCAATTATTGAGGAACTCCTTTATATTTATGGCGCAGCACGCCACAGTGCAGCGGCAATTACCTTCTGTCTCGAGATGAAAGCCGCGGATGAGAAAAATTGGGCAATTGTCAAAAAATGGGGTCAAGCACCATATCAGTTGAGAGTCATGGCCAGGTATGATTTGTCAAGAAAAATAATGGCGCTTGAGCAAATCGACCTGAGCTTTCAGATATGGGCAGAGAGGTGAAGGAGGAGCGTTCAAAGGGTGCTGTAAATAGTAACCGCTGCATTAACCCGAGGTGAGCGTTTGACATTTTGCTCTTAATGGTCCCTCGAGAAATGTTTTCATTTCCTTTACAAAATCAAATCATGCTGAATTGATCGCCACGCATTCAGAGCGCTTGCGCCAGGGCTCTGGTTTGCTTAGGTTCGCCCTCATTGTGGCTCTTAGTAAATGTGACATCCATTAAACTTTTGACAGTCTGGCTCCAAGGACCACTGTCCCCTCCTGCTAAGTGAGATTGATGCCCATGGCTACACAGTGCAGAAAGATCTCAACTGGAGGTCTAATCTACAAGGGAGACAAATCTGTGATTAACTTGTCACTGCCTCGCTGTACGGCCTGACTCTGTAATTATTCACAATTGCAGTTAGAGATCTGGCAAAAAGCGAGTTGACAGAAGCATTGGCATGGATTGGAACTCTGAGTTGAATCCAGTCGGCTTAATTTGAGCCGAATTCTGCCTGGTCGCTTTGTGGGATTTTTTTAAAAAGGAGATTACTTACCGAGCTAATGAGCTGCAAGAAAAACCCTTAATAACGAAGTCATGACCGAGGGCTTTCCCAAGCAGAAAATACAGGCACCGGAAACTAGGTTAAGGGGTATTAAGTATATCCTGCACCTGCAGTTTTCAAGGGGTCTCGTTCATTTCCCACATAACAGATTCAGCATAAAGGCAATTCATTTTGTTTAGGAACGAGTTACAACCATGCATACAATATTGCACATTCTTAGTACAGCAATTCATTTTCTCTGGAGGGGTTGAGCACAATGCTTATCATGCACACATTCATGCTTCCTTTTGCACGGGGGAAAAGAAGACGCTAATGACGCTGCAAAATGTATTTAAAATAATGGAATCTGTCAAATTAAATCATGGATATGGAGCTTGAATGTGAAATCTGACTTAAACGGTAAAGATGATTTCTGTGTGGGAAATTATGACTGGAAACGGAATGTACTTTAATCTCTTCAATTGGGTTAACGATCAAAAAATGGCTTTTTTTTTTTTCGAGGGGGGGGGGGGGGGGGGGGGGTGCTGTTAGTTGGGCTTGATTTGATTTGAAGCTGAGCAAAAAATACCCAGTCATAAAGTCTACTTACTCTGGGATCTCATTGGTCAGTTGGCTTGAGTGAAAAGGGAAGACAGTGAAGGACATTTACATGAGACAACACGTGTGTGGACAAGGACAAGTGAGGTCAGACTGAAGGACAGGACAAAGGTCACACAACCGGAACGCTGACATTGAGGACAAACAGCAAAGACACACATAAGGACACACACATATCCGACAGAGTTCTCCAGCCAGGTGTTTGCGAGTGGGCGTGAGTTGTGCGTCTCCACGGGGGAGCGATGTTCTGCAGGCTGTGGCCCGGTTTTCCCACCTGAGTGTTTGTGTGAAGAGCTGCGAGACATAGATACAGAGCCGTATGCTTGATGTCTTTTCAGGTTCGTCACATAAACATTTTTGTTTATGCAAACCCGGAGGCGCACTCCTGCCAACCTTTTTTTTTTTTTTTCTTTCTTTCTTTTACACCTGCTCCAAAAAAAATAACAAAAAACAGTTTTACAGTCACGTCGTCAGCTCTTTCCCTTTACAAGGTGTGGAGAAAAACTTGTACACGCATTCGAAATAGAATAAAAAGTTTAATCATGCGTGTGTTGCTTGTTGTCCAGGAGACAGCGGGAGACCACAGGGCGCAGTGAGCGCGCTCAGGGCATCACTGTGATTGTTAACCGTCTCGCTAATTAGTGAAATCCTGTCAAAAGCGCAGCAAGACTGCCATGGACGGGGACGGGGGGGGGGATGAGCCATTAGCCAAGCGCCTGGTTCACCCTGAAGCCTTTTTTTTTTTTATCGCAGATGATATCAGCAAGGCTGTCGTCACGGCTTACCAAGGGAGGAGATGGATAGACAGAGGGGTTATTCGGCTAATAGCTATTAGAATGGAGATGTTGGATGAAGCTGGATAGATGAGGATGTTCCCCTTGCCCTCTTCCTTACCTCTTCGTAACAGCGTTGTGGTACTCGATGAACGTCCGCCCGTCAAAGGCAATGGCCTCGGTCTCTCCGGCAGACTTCTCGTAGATGGCTGTGAAGGGGGAGGAGAAGTGTTCGGAGGATGAGCTCACATATATCAATAACGCCGAGGGTTCAGTTATCAGAGCCGAAGGCAATGGAGCGTGAGGAAATGAGAAGGGGGTGGGTGTGCTGCTGCGGGGTTTTTTTTAGCTTTAATTAACGTGAAAGGGACAACCGGCCACACGCACAAGGTTAATGGGGAAGGCAGTGAGTGAGTATGTAAGACAGATCGGGCCAGAGTGAGTAAATGTGTGACATGATGATGAAAGGGATGCGCAACTCTTGAAAAGAGCGTTTCATGAATATTCAAATCGACACATTTCATCATTTTCCATTGGTTTAATACCAATCCATAATAACCCTTGAATAAAAGAGTCATCACATGTCTAATGTGGACATAATAAGTACCGCCTAGACCGAACACAATGGAAACAGAGAGTTCAACTTCCACTGAGGCGAGGCAAGAGCGAGCTACGTTACACAAAGTAGCGCCGATTTCAGTCCCGCTCATACTGCGCTTTACAAGCAGCCAAAATACTGCCTTTAAGAGTGAAATCATGTGGGATGAGGAAATAGAACAATTTGTACTGTCACATCACTGCCATGAGAAGGTGATCTCAAGCCAGCAAGTATTGCTAGTCATTGGCTTCCACGTAGACCAAATCACGGCGGTTCCTACAAATAGGATGCGTTTAACATCGTCTGTGGCTCTTTGACGTGAAGAAGGATCAAGATGAATGTGATATGGCTGGAAGGACGGGCGACAATGATTGCCAGAGATACTCACTGTTCTGACAGCGTCCCCCTGAGAAACCACTCAGGCAAACGCACTCGTAGGCGTCCAGCATGGGGTTGCAGCGGCCGCCGTTTTGGCAG
Source organism: Bovichtus diacanthus (assembly GCA_943590825.1). Lineage (NCBI taxonomy): Eukaryota > Metazoa > Chordata > Actinopteri > Perciformes > Bovichtidae > Bovichtus > Bovichtus diacanthus. The sequence continues at coordinate 8,149,949 of CALSBV010010214.1, forward strand.
GGCTCCTGGGAACACGGGTGCTGCTGGAACATGGCTATGTTGCTGGAGCGCAGGGCGTTCTCCTCTCTCAGGATGGGGGTGCCCATCAGAATGATCTGGGAGCAGGAAACGCAGGGTTAAAAGAGGCACTCTGAGGAGTTTTTACACAAAAGGTCAGCTTTACTAGTCATGATTAGTACGACTCTGTAATATGCTTTTGGCTACATTGGACCTGTAGTATCCAAACCTTGTGAAGCTCGACTAACACAGTGGCTGAAAGCTGAAAGGGCCATCTGACGGCAACATAGATGTGAAAATATTCTAAATAAAGCCTACACTTAAACTGATATTGATTTTTTTAAGGTGGCTAAAATGCGTTTAGCTGCAGCCACCGTACTTGTGTGTGTCATCCGCCATCTACGCACCGAGTCTGGATACCTTTATGCACCTCATACAACCTCGCATCAAACAATCCGAACTATCCCTTTGCATCAAATTGTCACGTCACTTCCTGAGAACAAACGTGCAGTGATGCCATAGATTCTTTTCTAGCACGTTATCCCACTTAAGAGGAACTGTTACCACGCAGGTAAAATGTCTCAGACATGAGGTGTTGATACAACACACGCGTTAAACAGCACATCAAACTGAGAATACACACCGTCTTCCTCATAATTAACAATTCCCTACAGGCAGAGTAAGACAAACGCCACGTTTTGCTTCTGAATTTCTTGAAACTGTCACGGGAAAGTTTGCAGAGGAGAACTAATGACAAGTTTGCACAAACAGTAACATCCTGCCTTTGTTCTACTGGGTTATTTTTGGCACTCAGAGATGAGCTTTTTTTCTGGAAAGTGGAGGGGAAAAAAACTGGAAGGCTGTCAGAGAAAGATCTGAGAATAGTGAAAGGGAGGGACTTCAAAATGAGTATTCTATTATTAGTTCATGCTAATCCAAATGAGCAGAGCCACTGCCCGTCACATTGTGAGCTTTTAATGGGAAAAAAAAAAACTAATACAGGAGTCTGTCGTACGACAGCTGGACAGCCGTTAACAGCTACTGAGGGCAGAAGGGACACAAGTTATTAAAGTAACATATATACATCAGTAGAATCCACAAGCAGAGCTAATGACATAATCATCCTGCAAGAAATAGAGGCTTGTAAACATTTACCTTTTGGATTGTTCCCTTGAAGCCCTCCGTGAGCGCAGCGACTCTCGCTAGTCGGCTGTAATCGGGAGCTCCGCCAACAAAAAGAGACTCTTTCAGGTTAAGATCTACGTGCAGGTTCTGATGAGACAGGACACAAAGAGGTATGGTGAGCTGGAGCTGTGCACAACTTGAAAAAAAAGAAAAAGACCCAAATAAAGCTTTAAAAACGGCTAATTTAATATTTTCCGTACCACATTTCCAATTCCTCTCAGGGGTTTTTATTCGGGACACAATGGTTACTTTCGTGAGCGGAGTTATGTTTGTGTCCAGGGAGCATGAAATAAGTTGTATCCTTTTAGTCGAGATATAAAGAGTGAGATTAATAAACCACATTTGCAGATACGTCACACTGATATAGATTGTGCCATAAAAAAGGGGGAAAAAAAGAAAGATTTATTCATATTGTAGCGGGCAGTCGCTTTAACTGTGCTTCCTCGCCTTCTTTCCACGTCAATACACTTGAAACATTAACACATAATTGATTTCTACGTCTCTCTGAGAGAGTGGTCAATTATCCTCTATCTGTGAGACATAAAGTGACTACAAAGGGAAATCAGGAGCAGGCTGGACTTGAGATATGGATGGTTCTTTACAAACATCTCTAATGAATGGCTGATCATAAGCACCGACCTTTCAAACAGTTAAGCGTGGAGACACATTAATTGTAATTCATTTGCGCTGAAGACAGCTATGAAAGTCGATTCTTTCCACCAAAGCTCTGGGACAATTGCTTTGCATTAGCAAGGTGCCGCTTGTTTCTTTTGCACGGAAAAAGCCGGCCCACTTCAGAAGGAAGGAATTAATGATCTTTACTTTATGAAGAGCAGTAATTGCCAGAGGGGTAAAGTGGAGTTAATTGCTGGAAAAATGATGGAAGGGGCCAAATAAACAGGCTTTGTGAAGGTGAGCTGGCACCGGCTCGGCTTTTATTTAGGATGGGATTTGGAGTGCAGGAGGCAGCGGTGCTTGGCTGAAGCCCGGGGCTGTGTCACTGCACCTTGAGCTGCTTCCAACAGCGAGGGGACATTGGCCAGAGCTGCTTCTTTAACGGACGAATCACTTTACGATTCGCCTCTCAACCATTCACACACATTCATAAACCAATGGCGGCGGAGCTGCCGTGCAGAGCAGCCTGCCTGCGCATCGAGGGAGCAAATTGAGGTCTTGCTCAAGGACACTGCGACGTGCGTACAGGAGGAGCCGGGGATCGAACCGCCATCATCGAGGTTAACAAAGGACGACCCGCTCTACACCACAGTTGTCCAACTCTACGACTCTAAAGTGAGATTTCGTGCAATGAAACAGTGCATTCTGTTTTGTCTCACGCAGGTAATCATCTGCACCTGCTGAGAGAGGACGGACCGCTGGTTGTTTGGAGCGATTCTCGCTCGACGATGTTCAGTGAGTGGTGTTTGTGTTGTTATGGGGGAGTGAGTGAGCGAGCGAGCGATTTTATGATTATTATGGAGGATTGTTCCTGATTTGCAGAAGAAGTGAGAGCAGATGACAAAAGAACAGCTCGGCTTGGCTTGGCACCTCACCGTCTCCTGCGGTCTATTTCCTCCCCTTCGCTCGCCTTCCCCTGTCTTTGCTCTCACTTTCCGACAGCCACGCAGCACTGGCGTGATATCGCCGCCTACGCCACACTAATGAAGACGTTTCTTTGTTGCTAAAAACAACGGCCGTCACAAAGATGACTGTCTTCTTCTTCCCTCCCACACTCACCCCCGTTCCATCCCACAGCAGATGGGCTGAGGTGAAAGCCAAACCGCGTTCTTTAAGAGCATCTCTACTTCAGCGCTGTGTATGTGTGTGCGTCTGTGTGTGTATGGACTTATGAAATGGCAAAGTTTTTCTACAGAACTGGCACTTTTAAAGCTGCCCGAAGCTCTGCAGAAGTACCTTCTTTTTTTTTTTTTTTTTTTTTTCTTCCCGGTGCTTTTAGTTACATGGAGAGATGGGGGTGAGAGGACATAGTGAAGGATTCAAATGAAACATGGGCGAAGGTGTGACTGGGACTTGTCTCATTACCTTGCGTGATTTCTTATTTCCAGACAGCACATCATAGAGAAGGAAAGAAAATAGGGAGGAAGAGAGTTATTAGGGGAAGACTAGTAGGTGTCTGTGCACAGAGAAGGCATGCAGAGCTAGAGCAGGCAAGTGTACAAGCCCACAAATCTCACACACACACACACACACACACACACACACACACACACACACACAC